>JAQPPZ010006475.1:0-117313 GCA_028583015.1 Wollemia nobilis | reverse complement strand
GAGTCACTCAATGTGGCTCACTTAAGCGGGGTGATGTGGCTCCAAGTGGAGTGGGATGTGGGATGTTGTTTTATGTGAAGGGACAAGGGGACAACAACAAAGGAGTTGTGGCATGGGTGTTGGGAATTTGTCTCATGTGCAAGGACAAAGGGGACAGGAGTGGGTAAGATGTGGCATGGTTGTTGGATGAAGTGTCCAGGACACATATCCAATGGGTAGACAAGGTATCCTAGGGTGATTTTCCTAATTAAATAAATTAGGAAAGTATAATGATGTGCAGGATTTTATATCCCTAAGTTAGAACTTAGGCATATATCTTTATTATGCAGGATTTGATGGTGAGGTGGTGAATGTGAACTAAAGGGTGCTAGATTTTGGTGTCTATAGAATTATTCAACAATATAAATATGTCATATAAGTATCATAGAATTTTCTTTACAACATTGACAAGCCATATTTTAATAGTCCCAATAATATTGTAAAAATACTCATATAAATTACTACAAAATTCTTCTATAGAACTACAAAATGATTCTACAAAAATGATAGGTTACATTTTGACTATTAATACATCAAGATAGCAGAGTGACTAATAAGGATAACATAAGTTTAGGTTCCAAAATCTACTATCACATAAAATATTTTGAACCCTTACATTTTTTTTTTGTGATTAGGGTAAAAATGAGATTTTGAAAGGGCCCAAACCCTTTTATAGAAAAAATTTAGCCCATAAATTACACATCTACTAAGGGCAAATAGCTAGAGATCCCTTGGATGTAAGATAAACAATATCCATCCTAGACCCCAATTAGCTACAGTCCTTTTTCGTGAACTTTTCTAAGTCCTCATGAACCACCCCAGGTGGGATCCATCTCGTATCCTCTTCCTTAATGACACCAAAGTTCACCAGCCAATCTGCTAGTTTGTTACCTTCTCTATAGACATGAACAAAGTCAACTTCTTCAAAATGCTTTACAGTCTCTCTAATATCTTGCACAATGTAATCAATTTGCCAATTATCTTCTCCCTCCTTTTTCAAAATATTGATAATATTCAAGGAGTCTCCTTAAAAATTTATTTTTTTAGCATCTAGATCCTTGGCTAGCTTTGCACCCAGATGTAAAACATTAACTTCAACTTTATGACTAGTAGTAATTCCCAAAAACTTGTAGGCTGCCTCCACCAATCTACCCTAATTTTTCCTCAAAGTTGCTCTTCCTCCGAATTTACTTGGGTTACCTTTGGATGTCCCATCAAAATTTAACTTCAACTAGTCATCTTGAGATGGTTGTCATTTTACATCAGTTCTAACTTGAACATTTGCCTCTCCACCACTAATAGGTTCCAAATTCCATGCCTTAGTTATCATAGTCTCTTCAATATTCTCTGGATTGATAGGGTACTTGATAGATTTAACATTTTCCTCTAAAAAGTGGGTGATACTTTCAAAACTTCTCATTGCAAACCTTTTTTTCCCTCTAAAAATTATCCTGTTCCTCTCTAACCAAACTCCCCACACAAAATTAAATGGAATAAGGTTCCAAATTACATTAATATGAGGACTGAAAAAGGGGTCCTCCCATTGTTGTAACCACAAAACCATATTAGAAGGCATCATCCAAGAGATGCCCATCCTATTGATGGGGAGCTGGAATATATTTAGAGCATAGGGACATTCCAAGAAGATGTGTTCCACTGATTCTTCTGCCTTTTCACATAAACTGCATCTATTAGGAAACTGAAAACCTCTCTTATTAATATTATCCATTGTTAGGATCTTATTATGGACTGCTTCCCAAATAAAAATCTCCAGTTTAAGAATAGTTTTCTTACCCCAAATTCTATTCCAAGGGAAACCATTATCTATAGCAGAATCCAAAAGATCATAGGTTGTCTTCAATTCTCTATTCTTAGTTCTACTCCAAACCACGAAGTTCTATGCCTAACAACACCTAAGTAATAAGATTTTAGTTTAGCTTTAAGGAGGTTTAAAGCCTCTAAATTCTTAGGTTCTGCCTTTAGTTTAGCTTCAAGGAGGTTTGAACCCTTACATTTAACTAAATAGTGACTAATCTATTCTTTTTAAGTTAGACAATTTGAATTAGTAGACAATTATTTAACCATAAATTTACACTATGTCAAAATAATTTAACTTAAATAATACATTCAAATCCATAACTCATGTATGAATACAAATTTTCAAAAGACCAAATTTACCTTAAAAACTTTCATGTCTTCATTTTATAATTTAAAAAAAAACTAGTAATAAATATGAAAGAATAGATAGATGGATGATTGTAAGATTAATACCCAATATCATAAAATTTATAATTATTTATATATAACTACATGCTTAGTTATCAAGTTCGAGTTCGTATTCGAGTTCGACATTCTTGAAATTCGAAAGAAGTTCAATATGTTTAAAAAATCGAAATAAAATTCAACATAAAATTTGATATATTGTAAATGTACTATATCATTTCAATGTTATTATAAATAAATTAGTAACTAATAAACTCAAATGGAAACTCGAAATAAACATTAATAATTCCCTTGTCATATATTTCCAAGCTTCTGCATTAGATTCTAATGGTGCCATTTTAAATAATTTTTCTCAAAAAAAAAGCCATTTAATTTTACTTTCAACATTTAAATATAAAATTTTATTTAAATGTATTAAAAGAATGTAAACCTACTTTTTACATTTTTAATATAAAACTTTTACTTCAATCTATCAAAATTTTATTGGAACCAACAATTATATTCAATAAAAAATAAGAGAGGTTACAATAAAAAGGGAGCTCGAAAAATCACAGCTCAGACGCAAGGCCAGCCAAACAATCAAAATCGTAGAGACCTGAGGCCAAAAACAAAACCAACCCCTAAAAGGGTGAATAAACAGAATAAATAAACAAAGGAAGCCACTCTAATAGGAGATCGGTCCCTATTTTGGGCACTGACAGAACAACCTAATGCTAGAAAATGTCATCCCCTCAACCTATTACGTCAAGGCCTCAAAGAAATAGAGGGACCTTAAGGCGGAAGGAGGTTATACAAAACCATGTTGATAGTGCACGGAGCCTCACGCTGAAACCTGACAAGATTTATCATATGCATCAACTCATGAGTCAACTTGGAAGCCTACAAATGGAGCTGAACAATAACAATAGAAAATACTGTAATTTTTTCATGCAAGAAAAACTGACTAGAAATTGAATCTCCAAAATATACAGTAGCATTCCTAGCTTTCCAAAGTTGAAACAAAATAATAGCATGAAAGAATTCCATAGAGCAGCAATATAGGTAGGCCAACAACTGTTATCTCCAAAAAATATCATCTGCCATTTAAAAAATTTAGGATGAAAGGGCTTGAACAATGAGTGAATCCAGGACCAAGCAGACCGAGCACGAGGGCAGAACCAAAAAATATGTTTGAAAGTATCAAAAATTTTAATATAAAACTTTTACTTTAAATGTATCAAAAATATATATATAAACATTAAAACTAAATGTAAAAATATCTTCTTTAATTTTATTTTTATTTTAAAAATATATAAAGCAAATATGAGAAAATTCATATAAAAACAATAAATCTATTACAGTAAATCACAACAAATTTATTTAACCTACCAAAACTACTAAATTACAGTATAGAGAAAAATGTAATGCAGTTGTAGAAGCTACAACTTGCAGTTGCATGCAGCTGGCTATTGCCAAATTCACAGATTTTTGGATGTAAATATTTCGAAAAATTAAATATAAAGGGAAAACACTTGTCAATCCTATCAAATTTAGAGTTGAAAATACATGCGAAAATTTTCCTACATGCATTTTCCCCTTCCCACGTGCATTCCCCACTTGTTTTTTAGCCATTTTTTTTCTTATCGAATTTAGGGTTTATTCGTCGAACTTTTTTGCCAGGGTTTTAAATTCGACGAATTTTTTTTGGTAATTTGGTGGTTCTATTAAGTGGGTTTTGGCTGGGTCCCAATCCCATATTTACATAAGATCTTGACAGATAGAGAGAGCATACTTCTGGAAAATCCCATACTGAGGAGGGTAGACATCATTGCGACTATCATTCCCACACAGAGGAGGACAAAATCAAAATTTCCCATGCAGGGGAGGGTGGAAACTAAACATCGACAGATAGAAAATCCATAAACCACATAGGGGCTATCTTAGAAACCAAAAAAAAAAACCAGACAATGAGAGAAACCTAGACCATAACGTAAACCAAAAATCTGACAAACCATAGATGCAGAAGCTTGACCTCCGAGGAGTCCTCCTTGGTGTTGGTTGTGTTCTATTGGAGGTACTATTTCATGGTTGTACTGGCACTCTCAAAAGCGGCAATGAAGCTCTTGATGAACATCCTAGAAATTTTTTGGAAATCATAGATCCAGGTATCGAATCCCCATTGATGTCCTCAAAAATATGGACAAGGGAATTTTGGCTCGACTCTGCCTTCACCTTCTTCACTCTGGATGACCTTCGAACCTAGTCAGAGTTGTCCTTGACCTTGGCTTTGCGCTTAGTAGACATCGGTTTGTTGTCACTCGCATCAAGGGGCTTGGAGGGAGTAGCAGTAGATGAAGTCCCTTTTTGGAGATGGGAGTGTGAACTTTAGGGGCTTCCTCACTGACAAGAGGTTCGTTGGATAGGGAATGGGTAGGAATGTGAGTGGGAGAGATGGGGGGTTGGATTGAATGGGGTTGATCGAAATGGGTGGTGGGGTGGAGGTGGTGACATTGTAGAAAAAAATAGCCAACAACCCCTGATGAATGGGAGCTGAGTGTTTCTTGTGAGCGCTAACCACAAAGAGCCTAATGTATCGGTGGAGGAAAGTAGGGATGTTCATAGGCCTATATCCTTGAAAATGGTTCACCAGGGTAAGGTGGAAGCTAGAGAGTGGCTTGGACGGGTCATCACAAGACAGATACTGAATTAGAGGGATGGTGACGATGGGTCATAGGACGAAAAGATATTCTTGATCCAGGGCAACTCCAAGCCACTTGAATTCTTGATAATTCCGGAATCTTTTGAGCTCTCGGTCCCAATTGTGTTTGTCACACCAGACTAGGCGACATGAGAGAGGAAGGCCAGACACCTCGACAATAAGCTCAAGGGTAACTTTGAAATGGATGTATCTCATAGTAACGTGGTCGTTCGACCAGGTTCTGATGAAATCCATTGTGATATCAGCCTCAACACCCTTGAATTTTGATAGGAAAGGGATAAGGCCACAACCTTGCAGATAGGAGCCTGACAGAGCATCAAGTTGCAGGTTGTTGGGCTCGAGGAAGGCCATGGTGGTAGAAGATAGGGGTAGATGGAAGGTGGCAAGGGAGTTAGGGCACAGGCTAGGGTGGCGAAGATGAAGGACGTAGGTCTGGGTGGTGGCTCAAACTATTCTTAAATAGGCATGAAGTGGGATGTCGATCATGTCGTTGGTCACGAGATGATGATAGGTGGAGAGGTGGTGGAAAGAGGAGGGTGACTGGGGATTGGTGAGGGTCCATGAACCAATAACCACATGGGTGGAGATGAAACGCCATAGGGACTCGACGATAGCTAAGCTCAATGGGAGATTTGGCAACAAATCAAAAAGGTGCTCAAGGTCGGGAATGTGCAACTTTCTTTGGAAACTGGTGATGTTTGAAATGTGCATCCGAGATTGAGCACTACTATCATGGGGGCCAAGCGGTTGGCCAATCATTTGGTGGATATGGGGTGCACACCACTGAGAAGACACCCGAGGGATTGCACACCATGAGACTTGCAAAACCTTGATCAAAAAATCATAGATTAGCATGGAAAACATTAAAGGCAGTTGGTCTACCTTGGCCAATCCATGACCGCTATGTGGATGATGCTTGGTGGCAGAGAGTTGTGCCACACGAATAAAGATGGTTGGGTGGTGCCCATGTTGGCGAGACCATCAGTAAGCCTGTTGGCTTCATGGTACACGTGGGCAGCTACAACCTGTCTTTGTTGACCAATGAGAATTCTAGTTTCTTGTATCAGGGATCAGATGTTCCATGATGGGATATTGTCGTTGTTGATGTACCATATGATGTTGAGGGAATCCCCTTCAACTTGGAGGTTGATCCTTCGGTCCTTGATGAGGTGCAAGCTACATCAAAGCACCCACACTTCAGCCATGTTGTTTGTTTGGTGATCCAAGTTCTCAGAGAAAGCTATGACAACTTCACCTTTGTGGTTCCTAACAATCCTCGCCTGCTCCTGCTAAACCTCGGGTTCCCTTTGGAAGTGCCATCAAAGTTGAGCTTCAACCAACCTTCTAAGGGGGTCTCCAACGAGCCTTCTTTCTAGGGTGGGGCATGGGAGGGGGCAAGTTGGGAGGGATGGGAATGTTCAAAGATTGAAGGATCTCCACTTCGAGGCTGCTGATGGGAATGGAGCATGGGAGAAGTTGGGAATTTTTAGTAGCATAAGCAATAGCTTTGGAAGCAGTGGACACAGGGTCATTGGACAACGTGGAGAAAATTTGACGATTTCTCTCTAGCCATATTTGCCAAAGGAAATGGTGGAGGTAGACTTTCCATAGGAAGGAGACCCTAGGATTTTTGAACGGGATAGGCCATTGAATAAAGAAGTCCACTAGGGAGTCGAGGGGGCCATTGAATCTAAAAAGTAGTCAGCAAGTGGCTCAAGCCTTTTTTAGTAAAGTCACAATCCATAAAAATGTGGTTGATGGATTCCTATTTGGAAAGGCATAGGTGACATCTGTTCGGGATAGGGATGCCTCTTTTCATGAGATTATCGGTAGTGAGGACTTTGTTTTGGATGGTAATCCATGAGAAGAAGCCAATCTTGGGAATGAGATGCTTGACCCACACCATGCTGAAGGGAATAGGGGAAACTTGGGGGTTGAGCAAGAAAGAGTAGGTTGACCTGATGGAGAAGTCCCCACTGTCATTCCCTTTCCATATGGGGTAGTCCAGAGTGGTTGTGGTTGGGATGATAGTGGTTCTAAGAAGGTGGGATAAGAAATTTCTAGCTCTAAGAACTTGGCCATTTTCATTGGCAGTGGGAATGGTTTTCCATTTGCCTTGGTTATCGATGTAGTCCACCACTTTGATGCCCCACCTCCTTTCCAGGATAGGTTTGAGAATGGAGAGCTCAGGGATATCCGTAAGAGGTTTATCTTTTAACCAAATATCATCCCAAAATTTGATCTTAGAACCATTGCCTAGCTGCCATCGAGTACCCTTGACAATGAGGGATTTAGCCTGAATCATAGCCTGCCAAAAAGCAGATCCATTAGAGGGGATGTTGTCCTCTACCAAGGATAGGTGTCGAAGATATTTGGCTTGGATGATCGACACCCACTCTACCTTATAGTTGGTAAAGATTTTCCAAGCTTGCTTAGCAAGGAGGGTGAGGTTCATATTGGCTGATATTCTGAGGCCAAGCCCTCCTTGGGATTTGGGTTGGCAAACTTTTCCCCAGTTGACTAAGTGGAACTTCTTCTTTTCCTCTGGCCCGGACCATAGAAAATTCTTTTGAATCTGTTCAATCTTGGAGTGTACCAAAGCTGGAGCTTTGAACACCGACATGAAATAGACAGGGATGCTTTGGAGGACTGACATAGTGAGAGTTGCTTTGGCTACCTAAGATAGGAGAGAACCCTTCCACCCTACGAGTTTGTGTCTGATCCTTTCAATGACATTGTCCCACATGGATGCTTTCGAGATTTTGGTAAATAGGGGAAGACCCAAGTAAGAAGTGGGGAGATCAACAATGCAACATTGAAGGATATGAGCAATCTTGCGTTGTCTATTGCCTGGGGTGTTGAGGAAATAGCATTTGCTCTTGAGGTAGTTGATTTCTTGCCCTACTGCTAAAGCATAGATGTCAAGGGTGTACTTGATGGACTTAGCTTGAAGAATAGAGGCCAAGGTCGCAATGATAGTATCATCCACAAACTGCTAGTGAGACAGGGGAGGGGAGTTAGAAGAGGCTTTGATCCTAGAGACTCTCCCTAAAGCATAGGCATATTTGAAGGCTCTCCCAAGGGATTCAGAAAGAATGATGAAGAGGAAGGGGGATAGGGGATCTCCCTGTCTAAGGCCTCTAGAGCTAGGGAAAAAACCTACAGCAGAACCATTCACTAACACCGAGAACCACGGGGAAGTAATGCAGCCTTTGATGAGGTCGATCCATTCTTGGTGAAACCCAAACCTGGAAAGGACTTTTAGGAGGAAATCTTTGTTTACCCTGTCAAAAGCTTTGGAGATGTCCAGCTTCAAGAACATGGCCACCTTCTTGTTGCATAGAGTTGAGTGGAGCATTTCATGGAGAGAGATGATGCTATCAGTGATGGATCTGCCTTCCACTGAACTTCCTTGACAGGGATCTATGATCGTAGGAAGGATCTTTTTGAGCCTCAATGCCAGAGATTTGGTTAGAATCTTGTAGATGATGTTGCATAAGCTGATCGGTCTAAAATCCATCATAGATCTGCATTGAGGGGTTTTGGGAACCAGGGCAATGAAAGTGGAGTTCATCCCTCTGGGAATGGTTTTGGTTTGTTGGAGTTCTATGATGGCATTGCAGATATCTTCCTCTAGGATATCCCAGAAAGTTTGAAAGAAGCAAGGGGGAAACCCATCTAGCCTGGGGGCCTTGTCAGCTTGCATGGAGAATAGAGCAAGTTTGATTTCTTTATTGTTGAGGGGTTGGATGAGGGAGGAGTTCATCATGGGAGTGACCAGGGGGGAATGTTCTATAGGAGAGCCTCTTGGGCTTCAGGATGTTCAGGGGGATTGGTTCCCATCATGTCACTGAAGTAGGAGGTTGCTTCATCTCTAATTTTGAAGATATCTCGAGAGATTGTGCCATCGAAAAGAGTGAGCTCCTTGATCTTGTTTGTACTTCAATTTTGTAGAGTAGAAGCATGGAAGAACTTCGTGTTGGCATCCCCATATTTCAGCCAAAGGGCACGAGATTTTTTTTGCCAGTAGGTCTCTTCTTTGGCTAAGACGTTGTGGTATTTTGACAAGGCCTTTCTCTCTTCTTATCTTAGCTGAGGAGTCCATTGGTCATGTTGAATTTGTTGTTCTAAGGTTTTGAGGTTGCCCAAGATCTGTTCTTTGCTCTCAAAGATATTCCCAAATACTTCCTTGTTCCAGATTTTGAGATTCTCCTTTATCACCTTCAGTTTTTGTGATACCCAAGAAATAGCAGTCCCGAAATAAAGGAGCCCCCACCACTCAGTGATCCATTGCCTCAGATTAGTGTGCTGGATCCACATGTTCTCAAATCTAAAAGGAGTTTTGAAGGATGGAGCTCTATTGGATTCCATAAGGAGGGGACAGTGGTCAGAGCCTATTCTGGGAAGAGAGATGAGAGAGGTGTCTCCAAATATGGGAATGGCCTGTTGGGATAGGAAAAAATTGTCAAGCTTGACCTGAATGTGCTCGGGACCTGCTCTTTTGTTTCTCTAAGTGAACTAGCAACCTTTAATATGAATATCCATGAGTTCATTCTCTATGACAAAGTTTTGGAAATCTTGGATGCTTTTTGAGGGAGTGGAGATGCCACCCCTCTTGTCAGAGGGAAAGAGGGGGGAATTGAAATCCCCTGCTACCATCCAAGGGAGGTTGGAAAAGGCATCCTTCATGTGAGATAGGGATCTCCAGAGCGTACATCTTTCAAGAGGATTATTTGGGGCATAAATGTTGGATAAAACCTAGGTGAATTGGTTTTCTTTGTAGTAGAAAACTAGGTTCAGTGTTCTGTCAAAGGAGGATATAACCCTGCCTTCAACTTTGTCTGGATCCCATAGGCATAGGAGGCCTCCAGATGAACCTTCGGTAGGGGAGGAAGCCCATTGGAAATTCTTCCAGACTGACTGGGAGATGTTATTGGTTCTGGATGCATCGACTTTCGTTTCTTGCAAAATGAGGATGGTAGGTTTGTAGTCCTTCCTGATGGTTCGAGCTAATCTTTATTTGCTCATGTTGTTGAGACCTCTGATATTCCAAGAGAGAATCTTCATCTGGAAACTTTGGAGGGTTTTTTCCCTCCCTTACCTGGTAGGGGGGAGGTTTGGGATTTTTGGTTTCATCCTTTGCTTGGTTGAACAGATATGGGAACAAGGTTGACTGCACCCCATTGGCTACTTGATTTTTGGTGTCCTTTTTTATTTGTTCGAAAATAGTAGGTCTACCTCTTTTCTTCTCACTTCCTGTGTTAACTGGGTCTTTTTTTCTTCTAGTGATGATGGGACTGAGGTCCATTCTATGGTGGGTGGGGCTATCAACTTCCTTCAAGGATTTGGAAGAGGATCTGGGAGGGGACAGAGGCACCTCTGAGGGGGAGGGGGGATCAACCTCGTGAAGGGAGGGGTTAATAGCCAAGGATTCAAAGGTGGATCTAGTGGGGAATGACGGTGCGAGTGGGGGGAGGGATGGACCAGATCTAGAAGGGGAGGGATGGGGATGGGGGTTGGAGGGTGGGGGAGGAGGGGGCAGATTCAAGGAAAAGGACTTCATCATTGGAAGTAGATAAAGGTCCAAACCTATTGGGGAAAGCAAACATGGAGCATACATGGCTTGATTCTGTAGAAGGATGGTTGATGAGAGGCCCCTGGACAACCATATTCTTCCCTTTGAACTCCTTTTACCATCTGAAGTCGATAGGGGCTTTGGATCTTTCATTGTTGAATCTCGCTTGGGTGCTCTATTTTTGAGAGGGGAAGCTTGGATATTTGTGCCTCCTTCTGCTATTTGAGAGATGGACATTGAGACTTGAGATGTCCTTGGGATTGGTATTCGATGCAAAATGTCGACTTGTTCTCATACTCGATTGCTTGGCACCACTTGAAGGTTCCATAGATGAGATTGATGTGAGTGGGAAGCTAGGAGGCCAGGTTGGCATTGACATAGATTCTGGCATGAGCCATGCGGGTTCTGGCCTTCGTTGCAGGGTCAATGGCAACAAGGTCTCCAATGTATCCCCCAATCCCGCGTAGGATATCCTCATGACAAAACTGGATGGGAAGATCCGGGAGGTGAACCCATATGGGTGCAAAGTTGATGTCTTGAGTACGAGGGTTAAAATATTCCCCCCACTTTTTGAGAAATAAGTTTTTCCTACCATAAAACCATGGCCCCCCAGTGAGGATGCGAGTATAGTCATTCTGGTTATTTAGCTAGATCAAAAAAACCCTCTAGATAGGGCCAATTGTTCACCATTTGAACCCCACCCATTTTATTATGGACTCCATGTTGGGCCTGCCTCCGACAAATTTCCCCACTAGGAAGAGAGATTCAATGGACAGTTTTGGTGCCATGATTGATTCTGGGATCACCATGTTTTCACCCGATGTGGTCAGCGGGGGATGGGTCATAGTCCCATAGGAGCTAGGATTTGGAGTGCTCGTTACCTTCTCGAGGTACGATTGAGGGACTCCATGTTGTAGATGGGGGTTGCTACTAGGGAGGGGGGAACAAACCCCTTGTAGTTTTCCCACGACCGATCGCATTTTAGGCTTCCCTGCCCGCCAAGATCAGGGTCAGGGCCCTTGGGATCATCCGTCTTGGTAGCTTCATCTACAAGGGGAATCTCTCCCTGCTCTAGCTCAAAAACCCCTGCAAGGGTTTGGGAAATCCTACCTGTAGGCACCAGGGTTTTCGAGGTTGCTCTTGCTCCTGTCGCCATCTTTTTTTCTTTTTCAAAAATTCAACGAATTTAATAACTAAGACTACATGGTATTAAAAATTTTTGGAAAAAATAATGATTAATATTAAAATAGTAAAAATTTTAAGTGAATATTTTTAATTTAAATATTTAAAAAAAAATAAAAGTTATAAAAATATATATTTTTTAAAGTAGATTTTACCATTAATGAGACATTAGGTCATATGAGATGATCTTTTTAGAGGATATTATTTACCCTACATACATTTATCCAATCAACTTTGCTTGCTAAAGTATGGTGTACAAATTTTATAGTGAGAACTTAGAAAAATGTATTTATTTAGTATGCAAGGAAAAATTGAGTGAAAAATATATTATAATATATTTATCATATGTATAGAGAATGTAAAATTTTATTTTTATCATTTAAAAAATTTAAATTAACATATTAATATAAATATCATATGGTTTCCTTGATTATAAAGCTCTATGAATATTTTTATAATATTTTTTGTATTTTTTCTTATTTAGCACATCTTATAATTTTTTTAAATAATAAAATAATATATTTTTAATAATTATAAAGTATATTGAAAACTTTAAAAAAATTAAACAATGTTTTTTAAAATATAAATATAAAAATATTAGTCAATATTTTAGTGTTATGCTAATTAAGCTATAAGAACCTAGGTCATTGCAATTATAAATGGATTTTTATACTTTCAAACACATGTAATTTTTGAAAAAAAAATATTGTTATTATATTATTAAAATTAGTTATAATAATTTTAACTAAAATTGGTCATGTTTATTGTGTGGTCTTTTCACGGTCAAGTCAGCGTATTTCCTCTAGGATGAGCCTTCATATGCTTGGTTCCTTGCAAGGCACGTTTGGCTGAAAAACCTTATTCCTAAAATTGGCCATTTTTTCTAGCTAGCTGTCCAAAATAGGATCCTAACTATTGATAACCTCATTTCCTAAGGTATTATGATCCTAAATTATTGTCACCTTTGATTTGTAATGTGGGATTCGGTTAATCACATCTTTCTTGAGTGCCCTTTCTCCGTTAGAATTTTGTCTTCTATGTTTTCCTTGGTTGAAATAGCTTGGACTACCTCTAACTCTATTGTTGACCTTTGTATCCAGTGATCTAATCCGTTCAAATTTACCCACCTTAAAGCATGGTGGTTTTTCACTCTTCCTCACTTCTTATGGCAGTGTGGCTTGAACGGAACAACAAGATTTTTAGGGAGTCACTCAGAAGACTCGAGTCTATTCTTTCCAAGATTCTTTATGGGACTGTGGAGAATGCTAATTTGGTTCCTTCAAAATTGGTGTCATTCCTCAATCTTTCCAATGACCCCAGTACCCAATCTCGTCATAGTGTGAATAGGTCCTTCGTGTCTTGGAACCCTCCCCACTGAGATGGTTTAAGCTTAACTTTGATGGAGCGGCCAAAGGAAATCTTGGTAAGGCCAGTTGTGGAGGAATAATTAGAGATGATAAAGCCAAGATCATCCTTGATTTTGCAAAAAATTTAGGATTTTAATCTAACAATTTTGTTGAAGCTAGAGGTGTGTTCCAAGGCCTTGATGTTGCTATAGACCTTCATATATAGAACCTTATTTTTGAAGGAGACTCACTTAATACTATCAATTTTATAAAAGTAACCTATGCCACTCCATGGAGTGTTACTGCTTTGATTGAAGAGTCAAATATTTGTCTCTGCAACTTTTCTAATGTATTAATTCAATATGTGTATCATGAAGGTAGAAAAGGGGTCAACATTATGGCTAACCATGAACTACTACAACAATCTCTAAAGATATGGATGGGATATTTCCCCCAATGCCTATTGGACATGTGTGTTTCTAATGACTTTGAATCATATGTCTAAGTCCTTCAAACTTAGCATCAACCCTTATGGCCTTTTAGGGTGGCACCCATCCCATAGTCATACTTTGAAGCCTATAATTTGGATGTTTTCCCTTTTAAGTTGAAGCTTTGACATTATATCCACAGTCCATTCTTATCCTTAGTTTTTCAAAAATAACTCGTGGTGTCAGTAGATGGGTCTTCCTTTTTTTTAGCACTCGAATTGGAAACCTAATTGCCATGTTGTAACCAGTGATTGGGAAGAAATTTCAAATTCTTTGTGCTCTTTTAAAACCTTATTTTGATCAAGAAACATTGGGAGAAGGTCTGACTTGATAAGAGGGTTTTCAACCTGTTACACTTTCATAGTTTTCTCGAGCGATTTAAACCTTGCAATAGTTGTGATTCCAAAACATTGTCTCATTGGTCTCCTCCTTTAGTCTATGCTTGTTGTCTCAATTGCTCCAATCATCCCATTTATTTATTTTGGAACCATGAATGGCATAGATCCTCATTTAACTACAACATATCTTGGTCCTTACTATTTTCTCTTCCTAAGGATGAAATCATTCTCAATCATGCCAAAGCACATGTGGTGAGGCACTTTTGGATTATGGTGAACTTCCAATGAACAAGATTATTAGATCATTCCATAATGGATGGGATGTTCTCCCTCTACTTTTGCATATTTTTAAATGATTGTCCTGCGTAGGTCATTATCCACATGTTCAATTTGTTGTGGAGTCTGTTGAGTGTGAGGCATTTTTGGAATATTTTGGGCTTCCTTTTCGTGGGTCTCTACTTTCAAAGGAGTTTCAGGATGGCCCTCTTGGAACTCGAGACTCTTCAAGTTGACTATGTTGTTGAAGACATACTAGGATCTCATGGCCTACTCTCATTCTTAAAGAAATTCTTTGGAAATGATCTGGGGCTATCAATGGATTTTGTTAGATCATGGAATAACAGTGTCGTCTCCTTGTGGATTCATATTTGCTATTACAATTTATCTACTTGTTGAGATATCTATCTTACTTAATGATGGAGATAACATCCAATGGGATAAGCATTCGATGGTGGCCAAACTTATGCAATTTCAAGATAAAGAGAATTTTTTGTCCAAAAAGGATAATGGAATTGTTTGAGAGGACCTCTCATCCCCTTGAAATAGAGTGTTGGTTCTCATAATGCAATATATCACCATAGATAAGCCATCATCACCACTTAATAGTTTTCACATGGTCTTCCTAAACTTTCTCAGGGATGTCAAGGTGATAAATATCCCTGAGTACCTATACCGTTCGATGGATATCTCAATGGATAGTGTGAAAAAAGGGAAATCAACCCATCCAAAATACCAAGGGCTGCATTTGATAATATTCAATTGCATGGTCCAAAATTGGGTGTAAACAGAGGTCCTTCTTGTTGAGGTCAATCTCCAAATTTAGGCATTTGATCCCAGCCCTGACGTGGACATCAAAGATGAAGGATAAAGTGATGATGCTAAAATGGTGGATGCTTCATCAAGAAAGGCAAGCAAGCTACTGTTAGATCCACCTTCGGTGTCACCTTATCCCAGTCGACGCTCATCCAAAGTCAACTCCTTGGCTGAGAAAGGTAAGAACATCATCGCGATCACCCTGGTAAAGCCTTCCAAACTCAAATTTTCTACTCCAACTCATAAGAGCCAAAAAATCATTGTTGGACCTTCCTATGGAGCAATGTCAAACCAATATGTTAATGAGATTGAACCGGTGATTGATTTGGATGACATTATTTCTCTGGCTACTTCTATGCTTGTTCAGACCAATAAACTCATCAACCAAATCAAGAATCGAAAGATGCCTGAGCAACTTGAGGATGCCACCATTGTAGACGATGAGGGCCAAGAGCAGATCCATGTTTTATAATAGTTGGGATGTCCTCGTTCTAGTTTGGTTTGGGATGGTTTTTTTACTCTACTTTTCCTTCTATTTTTGGGTGATCCCCTTGTTTTGTTTTATTTTCTTTCTTCAATGGACTTTTATCCATTGACAGATTTAGTTGTTAGTCTCATTCGTTGGTTCTCTTGGTTGAGGTTTTCCAATCCTGGGATCCTCCCTTCTATTGATATTTTTTTGTGTAGTTGGTCATTGAAGACTTCCCGATTTTGGGATCCTCCTTTGTTGTAATGATTTGGGGATCCTCTTAAAACCCCATTATCAATCAAAAAAATAGTTATAATAAGTTTAGTTAATCAAATAAATTAATGTATAATTTAAAAATATGAATACTTTAATAAGATTTTAATAAAATTAAAGGTGATATAATAATTCAACAAAATGATTATCCCACTATAAATTATAATATGTATAAACCATAAAAGTTCAAAATACTAAGAAACATGCACAATTTGTTAGGCAATTGTATAAATAGATTATGAAGTATAAATAGATGATGAAGGATCTTACATATTATTCTTATCCTAAAAAGTGAAGGGACCATGTGGATAGTCTTATTGCTCCCTTTGCTACTAAGATACATAATGATTTGATTATAGTATTTTAATTTAAAAAATCATTGGGATTTAAACATGTAAACTTTAATATATATCAAAAGACTTGCAACAAATTGTCATTATTGTAATATGTCTAATTTAGTAAGGCTTATATGAGGGTATAAAATACCCATCTCATTGTAATTTTTCAAACTCTAAAATGAAAGTTACAATATATATATAATGAGATGGGTATTATATATATATATATATAAAACTTAGTTCATGGTATAATTCAATTTTTGCTTAATATATTATGTTGTGTATAACCTTGAGGAGCATGAGGTAATGAATGGGTCCACTTAAGGAACCATGACATGGGTCATAATATGGGGTAAAGATAGTCTAACATGGACCATAATATGGAGTATAAATATAGTATTTGAAAATTCATTACTAATTATATAGGGAAAATATTGACCCAAAAATTAATGGCCTTTTAAATATATTAGATATCCATTGTTATATTATTAACCCATTGTATTTGTATATAAAATTTTGAGATAATATCAATTGTATTGTTAAAAATAAATATTCTAAAATTTTAAAGTGGTATATAATAATAATAACATTCTCATACAAAGTAAATAGATAGTAGTTTTAACAATTTAAATCAAATCTAAGTTATTATTATAAACCATTAAGAGTATCATTAGGGAAAGCATTTTTACTAAGAGACCTATATTAGTTGAATAACTAAAAGAATAGTAATGCATTGTCATATTAATTTGGAATTGTAATAATATTAGAAGGTATGCTTGAATATTTTAGACATATTACAAGAAGAATATAAATGTTCATCTTGAAGAAGATTCTTAAGCCAATCCCACAAGGAGACTTATTATACAAATAGGTATTATAGAAGATACGGAGTTTAAAGATATACTAGCATCATCTACACCAGATTGAATATGAATAAAGTTTCTATATATAATTTATCTTGTCATGCAACAAAATTTACAAAAATAATACCATTCTAAATATTAGGCTTATAATATAGAATGAATGGTGTAATTCCACCTTTAGTCTCACCACCACATCCTAGGTAATATGATGATAGTATTTTATAATAAAAAATTTATCTTCTAATAAATCTCTTATGAATAATGTGGGATTAAATATAGAATTGATTTTCTCTATAGCAATTGCCCCTTAACTTAAAAAATACATGCCAAATTGTAAGTATATTATTTTGATAGAAAACATAAAATCTAAGATAATATAAACAAGAAAAAATATTGTTTGATAATTCACCTATGAAAAGCATACACACAAGGGTGTAGATAATTTTTTCTAAGAAGGAAAATGCAAGGGGAAAAAATATTTGTGAACAAATTAGGAAGGTAAAGTGGTTAAATCCTTGCTATGAAGATTATAACAAGAGATAAAATAATGATCCATAATTCAAAGAATGTATTTACAACTTCTACATTGTACACCTATTTATGCTTGAGGATGTAAAGTAAAAGTGCTGCAATATTTATATTTTTTTATTTCACTTTCCTAAAAGAGTTTTCTTGAGCATTCTAAAAGTTTCTACATAACAAGATTTTATTTTTCCATAAATTGAATTTTCATAAGATGTGCTACATTAAAATATTCTAATATGACACCTATCTTGGTTTTATATAATAGATAGAAATGGAACTCTCTCATTGATGAGGGTTTTGGATGGATGCCAAGATATGAATGTTGAGTTGTGAACACCGAGGATTTTTTATAGAGAGGGTTTTGGATGAATGTCGAGTTGTGTACGCCAAGCTATGAACACCAAGGATTTTGGATGGATGTCGAGCTATGAACACTGAGGGTTTTGAATAGATGTTGATTTATGAACGTCAAGTATTTTGGATGGATGCCAAGCTATGACCACCAAGGTTTTTGGATGGATGTCGAGTTGTGAACACCAAGTTGTGAACACTAAGGGTTTTGAATGGATGTTGAGCTATGAACACTGAGGGTTTTGTATGGATGCCCAGTTATGAACATTGAGTTGTGAACACTAAGGGTTTTGTATGGATGCCTTGAATGATAAAAACTTCCCCCTGTTAGGGCAAAATGGTGAAATTAGGGATCTAGATGGGAGAGCTAGGGATCTAAGAAATATTGATTGATGTGTAGAAAATGGAATGATAAATACGAAAAATGTTCTACGGGAAGGATCAGGATAAGATATTTGGGCATCGATTCTCAAAGGAAGAAAGGAAGTGATTAAAGAAGAAGTTGACATAGAGATATCTCATGAAAAAAGAAAGGTATGTATTGCTAACTCCCTAATCAAAAAAATATTGAGGGATAAAGAGTTTAGCATTATAGGCAAATTTCTAGGGCCCAGACCATAGTTAGATGTGCTTAGGAGATGGCTTCATTCTTAAATTCAAACAAAGGATTCAATTAATGTTATTGGCCTATCAAAAAGATACTTCTGAATCTAGTTTGATATTGAGAAGGATCTGGTGGTAGCCTTATCACGAGTTCCATTTTTCTTTGGGAAAATACCAGTTTTTCTAAAATGTTGGCATTAGGATTCAACCTTGAAAAGGAAGAATTTTTTTCAGTTCCCATCTAGATCAGGTTCCTAGATCTGCCTATAGAATATTAGGATGATCAAATTATTAAGGGCATAGAAACACAAATTGGATAGTTTATAACAATATATCCACCTACCCACAACAAAAAAAGAATGTTGTGTGCAATATTTTGTGTTAACGTGAAGCTAGAATAAGACAAAGTGAAAAAAGTGAGTATCAAATTGATGCTTGGGGAATGGGAACAAAAAGTTGAATATGAAAAGTTTCCAGTATACTGTAAGCAATGCAAAGTGTTTGGACTGTGGAGGGTAAATTTCATTCACAAAGATAAACCAAATTTACTAAAAAGTAGCAACAAAAGGAGAATCAAATAAACCAGAGAACTACAAGTATGGAAAAGGAAACTTCTAGCCCACAAGAAAGAGCGCAAGATAATGAACAATATCAATAAATTTACCAGGAGGTAAATGAAGAGGTAGAAAGTGAAATTAGTAAGGAATGTTCTATACAGTACAAGGAAGAACAATGAATCCTAATAAGACAATGGAGTATGTAAGTAAATGCACAAAGCTAAACCAGCAAGCAGATGAACATAATGAGAAACAAAATTGGAGTAGTTTTGGAAATAACACTAATCAACAAGAGAATAGTTCTAATCAATAAAAAGAAAATAATTATGAAGAAGGTAACCATAATATGAAAATCATATAAATCTAGATACCAAGACACAACAACAAAATGTGATTGTGATCAACACAGAGAATGCATACAGTGATTCGAAAGTCAAAAAAGAAATATTAGTAGATGATGCTAAAATGGTAGAGGATATCCCATCCACTCAAATGAACTTAAAAAAGGAGAAGGATTAGATTGAAAGAGTTTGGGGGTTTTAAATCAAAGAAATAGAGGGATGGCAAGGATTAGATCAAGTTTTAATTCAAAGAACGAAACTAAAAAATTTGAGGAACAAAAGGATCTAAGCATAATAGAAAACACAAAGTAATCTAAGGAGGGTATACAAACAATATTCAGCAAAAGACTAGAGTTGGATAAAACAACTCAATAGCAGAAGAATCTTCGACAAGATATAACCAAATGGGAGAGAATGATCCTCCTGGAAAACATATAAAAAATACAAATAATACAGGTAATTATGGGAAAAGAAAGCAAGGAAGACCCTCCAAACAAGAACAAAAAATACCAGAGAATAGGGGACAAGAATTAGATCCACATGAAAAATGGATGGTTAAGGGTAAAAGCCCATCAAACAAAACCAAAAAATGAAGTAAAACCTAGGAAAAGAAGAATTGATAGATATCTACTCATGGAAGTAAAACCTGATATTGTTTGTCTTCAAGAATCTAAAATTGACACACAAAAAAACTTGACATTATTCAAAAAGAGGTCTGACCAAATGGATCATAAGCCCAACACAAGGTACCGTTGGAGGTATTTGCATATTTTAGGATAGAATGAATTTTGAGGGCACTTTAATTGATCAAGAAGAGAGATTCTACACAGTCAAATTGAAGAACAAAAAAACTAACTTATGTTGGGTAATGACAGGGGTTTATGCTCAAAATGATGATCGTGAGAGATTCTAACTATGGAATAAACTATCTTTTCAAAGGATTATTTTCATTAATTTGCATTGGATTATTTTGGGTGATTTTAATACAGTCTTAAGAACAAAGGACATATTGGAGGGAGGATTAACATCACTCAAGGTATGCAAGATTTCAATGATTTTATTCAAAATTATAAGTTGATTAACTTGGATATCTTTAAAGGTAAGTTTACATGGACAAACAAAAGGATGGAGGATAATCACATTCAAATGTTCCTGGATAGAGTTCTTATTTTTTATAGTTGGCTAAGTATAGACAATATTCATAGACTTACATGTATGCCCAAAATAGAATTAGATCACAATACCCTTTTGTTGGATATGAAAAAGGAGGGGAACTAGGGAGGAGCACCCTTTAGATATGAGCTCATGTGGAATATGCACCCAAAATTTACAAATAAAATTAAATCTTTATGGCATGAGGAGGTTCAAGGATCAATTATGTACAAAGTTACCCAAAAATTAAAGAACATCAAGTATCAAATCAAAATTTGGAATAAAAATATTTTTGGTAACATCAATTTAAGAAAACAATAGCTTAAAAAGGATATCCAAGATATAGATGAAACAATGGAGAGGGAAGGTAGAAAACCAGAGCGGCATGAAAGGGAAAAAAACTCCTCACAGAGTATCATAATACCATTGCCCAAGAGGAAACTCATTGGAAACAGAAATCCAGAGTATTGTGGCTCAAGGAAGGTGATAGAAACACTAAATTCTTTCATGTTTTGACCATGAGATATAGGAATAATAATAAAATCCTCTACCTTATTGGGTAATATGGAAGAAAGTATGAGGATTTAAATGATATTAAAAAATTAGCCATTAATTTCTTTTAGAACCTTCTTAGCAAAGAAAAACATAGTGCAACATAGAAATAGAAAGCATCATTAACAATGTTACCAAAGGAGTTAATGATAGCATGAATGAATTCTATGCAAGGTAATATCTAAGGAGGAAATTAAAAGAGTTGTGTTCTCTATGGGAGCATCCAAGGCTCTGGGACGAGATGGTTTCCCACCAGGTTTTTTTTAACATCATTGAGATATTGTTGGAGAAGATGTAGTCAATGCAATCCAAGAAGCCCAAGAATCTGGTAAGTTGTTGAAAGAATGGAATAATACCTTCCTTGCTCTGATTCCCAAGAAATATGGGGTAAATAAATTGTAGGGCTTTAGACCAATTAACCTATGTAATACAATTTACAAAAAATTTACTAAAGTGTTGGCCAATCGGTTGAAAAACATCATCCCCTCAATCATTAATGAAGATCAAGGAGGTTATGTGGTAGGCAAGCATATTATTGAAAGCATCATTACCATTTATGAAAAAACACACTCTCTTCAAAGGAGAAAAGGGTTAGGCATGTTCCTTAAGTTGCACATGAACAAAGCCACTGATAGGGTTTTGTGGTCTTTCTTTGACAAAATAATGGAGTGAATGGGTTTTAATAAAAATGGAGGGCATGGGTTGGTATGTGTATTTCTAACCCTCATTTTCAATCCTAATCAATGGACAATTTGTTGGTTTCTTTCCCTCTACCAAAGGAATCAGGCAAGGAGATCCATTGTCTCCATATATCTTTATCATTATGATAGATGCCTTTGGAAGAACTTTGGAAAGAAAGATAAAGGATGGTAATATCAAAGGTCTAAAACATTCTTCCATTTGTGAATCTTTGTCCCATCAACAGTTTTTGGATGATATTTTCTTGCTTGGGGAAGCTACATAGGAAGAAGCTTTGGATTTTAAAAAAGTCCTTGATTCTTATGAAAAGGCTACAAGCCAAAAAATAAATTATGAAAAAAGTAGGATTATGTTTTTAAACATGGAGGAAAGTATAAGAGATCAAATAATTAATGTTTCAGGTTGTAAGGAGGAAAAGTTCCCTATCACCTATCTTGGTTTGCCTTTTTTAATAGCCAAGATGAAAGATGAACTTTGAAATTTTATTATTGATAAATTTAATAGGAAACTTCAAGGTTGGAAGGGATCTTTGTTATCCTCTACGAGGAAAGTACAACTCATAAAACACATGCTTCAAAGCTATTAGATGTGAACATGTAAATGCAAGCACATATTTCATTATATTATTTATGAATATTTATACATAGATATAGGAAGGGATGTACCCTTTCACTTATGAATATGTCCTTACGTTAAGAGCTAATGTATTATTCTAACATACCCCCCATAATACATTAGGTCTTCAGACCCAATGTCCAAATAAGTGGGATATTTATTCTAACACCCCTCTTATTCCATTATTCGAAACAATGTCTTAGGCTCTTACTCTTTTGTGTTGCACTGACTCTTGGCTCTGTCTGATTTGGCTCTTGGCTCTGGTTGCTCTTGACATCACATCAGTTTGAATATATGACTGCACGTTTGATAACTACAGGGGAAACTAGATGAAAAAAATTCAAACGGTTGATCTTATCATTCTCACCAATAGACTTAACCAAATAACAATCTTTAAAGCTTGTGAAGGCAGTGATCTACCCACGGTGAATATTTTGGTGGTAGTAAACCCATCCACATTATACTAAAATTTGGTGAACTGTTGAACGTGTTTGCATGTTATGACCTGTTAAATTATTTATTAAATGGCATTCACGTATCACAATTTCAGCCCAATTTTACCTTAATAGCAATGGATAAACTTCACTTTGTGTTGCAAAGCTATTTTTTTAATGTACTAAAAGAGATGGATATTCACCAAATGAACGGTTGTAATCTCTTAGAACCAGCACGCGCACAAACTTTAGTTTTTTTTTTGGCTTGGCAACAGGTTTGGTTTTAACTATAGCTAGGCATTGGATGCTCCAGTCTCCTTCATAGGTATGTTGGCAGACAAGGAAGCTATTATTTCCTCTACCTTAGTGGTTGGGCTGATTATCACAAGTCTGTTGTCAGACAATGAGGATATATCTAACCCTAGTGCTCTGATACCATATTAGATGTGAACATGTAAATGTTGACACATTCATTATATTATTTATGAATATTTATACATAGATATAGGAAGGGATGTACCCTTTCACTTATGAATATGTCCTTACGTTAAGATCTAATGTATTATTCTAAAAAAATACTCCCTCTTTATTTCATGTCTTTCCTAAGGATGTCAAGTAAAGTGGAAGACTTTAGAAAGACTACAAAATAAAATTCTTATGGGATGGCACTAAATGCAAAAAACATATACATCTGGTATCCTGGGATACCAACTGCGAACCTTTACAGAATGGGAATCTTGGTTTGAGGAAGTTGAGAGATATAAATAGAGCCCTTCTAACTAAACATGGTTGGAGGCTTTGCATTGGAGCATCATAGATATGGGCTAGCATTATCCAAAACAAATACTGGGAGGGCAGAAACCACTTTATCAATTGTTCTAATCCTCCATGTGGATCTATTTTTTGGAAAAATATAATCAATAGCAAGAAATTTCTATGGCAAGGTCTAAAATTGAGAGTAGGCATGGGGGATAAAATTGACTTCTGGAAAGACCCTTGGATTCAAGAGGAGCCTTTAGCAAACTACAGAAAGTTCACAGATATTAAAGAACATTTAACTAGAACATATGGTAAGAAAATTAGTGGTTACATTCATAGGGTGGGTGATTTTTTGGAGTGGAAATTTGTGCAAGAAGATATGCAAGGATTGGGGGGTAAATATCTACAAAACCTTCTAAGGAGTTATTATTTAGGTAGAGGTTCATAGGAGGATCAAATAATTTGAGGAAGAAACCAACAAGGCCATTACTTGGTGAAGGATGGATATAGAGTCTTGGGCAAAGTAACCTCAGAGAAACCTGAACTTAAAAGAATTTTGAAGCTAAACATCATCCCAAAGGTTGCTATGTTTTTTTTACTATCATTCTCAATAAGATCCTTACGAAAGACAATATTTTCAAAATAGGGATTGTGGTTCCAACTATTTGTGTCTTATTTAACAAAGAGGATGAGTGCATGGACCACCTGTTTGGAACTTGTGATTTTTTTTGTGATATCCTAAATATGTTATTGAGAAAATTTAGTGTTGCTTGGATCATTCCAGATTCTCTAATCAAAATTTGGGAACAGTGGTACTTAAAAACCGATATTTTTTGACAAAAATGCATTCCACATATTTGTTGGGGGATTTGGTTGAAAAGAAACATATGAGTGTTCAAAAATAAAACCAAAGGAATAATTGGGGTTATGCCAGGATAAAAAACCCTATTAGAGGATTGTATTAAAAACATTAGCAGCCAAGAAAATCTTGCAATGTTCCTCTCTAGAGAAAAAGATATGTTAAATATGAAAACAATCAATAAGGTGAGACTAGATACTAGATGGGAACGTCCTCACAAAGACTGGGTAAAAATAAACTTTGATGGAGCTACAAAAGGTAACCCAGGTTATGCTGGTGGGGAGGCCTCATTAGGAATGATAGAGTTCAAGTAGTGGTTGCATATGTTGAGGATCTAGGAAGTACCACAAATCACCAAGTTGAAGCAAGGGCGATGCTTACAGAACTTCGAATTGCAATGAATTTGGATTTTAGAAGAATTGTTCTTGAGGGGGATTCCAAGAATATTATAACTTCCCTTCAAAAATGGGAGTTAAATAATTCTAGCATTTTCCAAATAATTACAGATGTGAGGACTATGTTGGGAAACCTAGAAGAAATTCAAGTTAAACGTATTTATAGAGAAGGAAACAAAGTTGTCGATAAAATGGTAAATATGGTAGTTAAATCTGAGAATTTCAAGGTCTGGTCATATACCCCTATGGAGTTGGAAGAGAATATAAGAATTGATAATGAAGGTAGCAAATAAAGAGGTCAGAGCAAACAAAATACTTATTGGGATCATGCGATGAAGGATTTGAGCATACTAAATTACATTATTGTTAGCATTTTGTTTATCAGATATGTAAAGCATTGAGCACTGCATAAGCCACGTTAAATAGAAGGATAGCGAGAGAAATATTATTTCAGCTTCTCCATCAGCAATTTTAGCCCATGTTTGTTTGTTTTACTAAGATAGGGCTATCTTGCATTTGTGTGATCTTCTCTTGTTTTTTTCTTGTACATCTTTCAAGCTTTGTATAAAGTATCAAGGCCCTTCAACCCCCTATTTATCAATACCAAAAATAAATAAACTCTCTCATTGATGAATGAGTGATACCTCATATGGAGAGTGAAGGAAAAACATTCATCCTACACTAATTATTATTCTCATTAAGTCCTACATATAAACTAAGAAGAGAAAAATGATTAATACCCCTAACACTCCCCCTTAATATTTATTTGGGATTGTAAATATTAAAATTACAAATACTTTCCTTTAATGTTAATTTGTTATAGACCTAGGTAAACTATTAGGATGTTAAAAATTCTATTTACATTGTGGCGTAGTGAAAATATTAACCACTTGATCATTTGTGAGATAATACAAATAATGATTTTGCTTTGATTTATGATGAAGCATAATGTATTTACTCCTAACATTAAAATAAGATTCTATTTCAACTTTATCACACATTGTTTGTCACAAAGAAGTGTTCTAAAATAATATTTATTAATTCCTAAATTTGGAAGCATTATTCTTAAACAAATTGTTTTCTTTGTAGCTGTAAAGAAAACTTTATATTCAAATTCAATTGAAGATAATGAGACTACATTATACTTTTTAGTATTCCAATAAATTATAATAAACCAGAGATAAAATGATAATAATTAATAGATTTTATGATCAATAAGATCACCTTCTCAATATAAATTTACTAAATACTTAAAATAAATAGAGATGAACAATATTAAAGTAACATATATTATAATTCTTTATGCAATTTTAAAATGAATATTTTGGGAATTTAACATAAATTTAGATACTAATCCTACATTTTTTTATTAGGTAAAAAAAGAGGTTTTGAAAGGGTCCCCAAACCTTTTACAAAGGGGTTTTGAAAGGGTCCCCAAAACTTTTACAAAGGGATTTTGGAAGGGTCCCCAAACCTATACAAAGCCATAAAATATTCAATAAGCATCAAAGAAGGAAGTCCCCCAAGGAAACTGAACCAACATCCGACAAGATTGATCCTGCATCCTAAAGCGATGGATCTCGCAAGTCCCAGTCCTACCTTTTTTAGTTTAAAATTAAAATTGAAAAAAAAGCACTAAAAAAAGCAAATCCATTGCATTCCCAAGAGCGCTTAGAAAATCAAGGAAATTTAAAATTAGGTCTTCCCACCTAATTTTGGATCTAAAACCAAGCCTTCTTGCAATGTGCATCCAACCAAAAATAAGGATTTTTTAAAAGCACTCTCGCCTATCAGGAAAAGGTGACCTAGCACACAACACCATGATTTGTGGCAGCAATAGCAAGGACAAACATCCAACCCAAGAAAGGGAGCTGAGATATGGCACAAAAAAAATCTTGCTAACGGTAAAACTGAACAATATCTCTGACTAAGCCGCAAGGAATAACCAACAAAGAAAAAAAAAAAAAATTAAGAATCACTTCCTCGTAGTGATCTCGGTGAGGTGGGGTAAAATGGAACCACGTCTCATATGCTTTCACCCCTCAACTAACTTATCACCCATTTTCAACAGCACGGGAGAGCCATTGTTCTGACTCTATTTCTCTCTTTCTCAATGAGTTCTTGGGAGGCCTGCCAACCTTTTTTTATACCTAGATTAAGAAATCATTTTTTAGACTACACGTCTAAACGAAATTATTCCAAGACTCCACAATTGAAACAATATCATTCTCTTTAGGATGTAGAGACTTAAAACTATCCAGTTTGAGTTGTTTGTTGTTGTTACCTTTTGATTTCTTTAGCTTTAGAAGGGATTGTGCCTCATTAGCAATATCAAAGTCAATTTCCCTCTTCTTGATCACTCTGTTACTGGGTTTTCCAACTTTTCTTTTGACCCCCAAATCAATACAATATTTTCTATGGCTCTTAGTTTTCAAGCCTAGGGAACCTTTCTCCAACACTGGAGTCGGAGAGGTTAATGGGATTTCTACTAATTACTAAATACCTGGTTCTCCCATAGTAGGACCAGGGAAGGTTATAAGACTTTCCAATATCTATTGAATCATATCTTCCTCTGCAACAAGGCAATAAAAGGTATTTTTGAGGATAAGACTAGATGGACTTACCTCTTCCACACCTTTGTTGATCTTAGGGAGTTGAACATGATCTTATACCTTAGTGGATTCCTTCTTTTTCTTAATAGGGTATTTTCTTAATTCTTCCTCTCTATCAAAAATATTTGAAGGAAGCAAAGTTCTCTCCATATAATTCTCCTCGAGGACCTCTTGGGTATCTGTATCTGTAGAAGAAACAAGAGCAAGCATTTTTCCTTTCATATTTTGAAGAGATTTTTTGACACCCATCTTCTTTCCATGTCCCTCTTGAGATTCACTAACCTTGAGGGAGCTCTCGATCGATGAGGGCATGCATTCTTTTGATGTCCACCCTTCTCACACTTCTAGTGGGCTTGGGACTTGTTCTCATACTCAAGAGGATGGGAATAAGTTTTAAGATTAGAAATAAGCTCTATAGAGCTTTGCAGGTCTTGTTCAACATCAACCATTACACATTTTATACCATAATCCATATAGTTTTTGGATCTAGTGGCCTCATCGATGGAAACCAGGTCACCAATAGACTTGGCCATAGCTTGGAAAATACTCTTATGCCAGAATTGAAGAGGGTAACCTGAGAGCTTGATCCAAAGTGATACCATGTTCACTCATTGGGTATGAGGATTGAAGTTTGGACCCCATCTTCGCATAAATAAGTCTCTCTTTCCGAATAACCAAGGGCCTCCTTCCAGAATCCTTTTGGAATTCTTTTCATAGTTTAATCTAATAAGGAAGAAATTCTTTGGGATGGCCACTAATTTGAGGGAGCCAAGAGGCCACCATCTCACCAAGGCCCATCTTCTCAAAGTGTCCAAATCATGTCTAACCCCTTGAAATTTCCCAATGAGGTTCCATGATTCACCTTTTATAATAATATTTAGAAGGCCATCGGGGATGTGGATTTGGTTTGAAACTAGGGAAATATCAAACAAAACATTCAAATCAACTCCTTGAGAGCTAGTGATCACCTAAGTGAATGATGCTTGGCAAGGAGGAGGGGACCCCTTGCTTGGGGACAACCGGGTTCCACCTTTAAACTTACCTAGATCTCACTCATCCCATTCGATCGAAAATGTGGGAATACGAGAATCGAAAGGGGCTTCGTTAATAGTCTTGGTATCTTTTGCAATAGGATCAAGTCTAACCGTCCATGGATCCTATGCCACTACAACTCTCCCACCTTCGCTCATTTCAAAATATCCTATGATAGTAATCCTACATTAAGTACAATATCAAGTCTAGAAGTCATCAAATAAATTCAACTTCCAATAAGTTGTCTTTAAATGTTAGGATGGGTATAAGAAGAATTCATATCACTCAACTTGTTTTTGAGTTTACAATAACAAAAACAATCATAACATATTCTATATAAAATGTAGGTATCAAATATTGAGCATATTTTTGATGAGAAATATAAATTTTATCTAATTCTTACCAAACTTATTCTTCAAAAATAAATGAATGTCTAAAAGAATCATTTTAAGTGTTTTTGACATAACTTAAATTTTAATATCACCAACTAGATAAGTATAAGTAAAAATAATAATTAAATCATCAACAATCATTAATCATGATAATAAGATTATTACAATTCTTAGTATAAAGGTTAGGATCATTTTTGCTCCTAGTAAAAATTTGAGAAATAAAATAATTATTAATTTAAAAATATCATTCTCTAGGATATTGCTTCAAACCATAAATTGATTTCTTTAATCTGCAAACTAAATAATCATTGTCTCTTCAAGAAAATTTTGAAATTGAGAATGTAAATTTATTCAAAAATATATCTATATGCACTTTTAACATTCATTTGATGCATTCTCTAATTCATGTATATAGCTTAATGTTGATGATAATTTAACTAAAGATACTTTAGAATTAATTGAAACAAAATTTTTATTATAATATATATCTTTAATTTGAGGAAACTTCCTAGCATCTAATCTATTTTTATGCTTCACAACTTCATTTTGACTATAAAATTTTAGTTTTTAACAACCTTTATAAAAAGTTAATGTTCATCTTTAGGTGAGGGAATTAGATCACATGTTTGATTATTCATTAAATAATTATATTCTTCAAGCATTGCCTTTTCCAATTTAGGATTACGGACATCAATGAATAGTTGCTCCTCCTTGTTTTGACTAAGCATGCCTACTTAAATACTCATCAATTTCATTAACAAAATTTATGAATAGTTTAAGATTGTTCTTTCATTTCACATTCAAAGTATATTCTTTAATGTACAAGTTTAGAAACTCTATTATTGATATCTTTGATACTAACATTTTCATCTTCTAAATCATCAATACCATTGATCTCATTTATAGATTTTTTTTATACTTTTAAAATTATAATCTTCATTTTCAAAAATAACAACACTTGCTTTAATATAGTCATGTAATCTATGTTTAGAAATGTAAATATATATCCTAATTTCAACTTTAATTATTTTAATATCATAAAATTTATAAGCTTGTGATATGTCATAACCAACTAATAGTATTTTTTTGTGTATACTAGAGGAATCGGTAACTTATTTCATTTTTCATCGCCTCATCCTGGCTTCAAATCATGCTCCTTGCTACCACTGTAACCAATTAATAGTTGAGGAACATACTTTAATTCTTATTTAGTTCCTTTTACCCTAAATAAACAAATACAAGTGATCCAAAGATGTGCAAGTGCTTTAAGATTATCCCAATTTCTATCTAATCTTTTTGAGTAACATTTGTCTTTGGTAGGGGTTTATTTAATGCATAATACCATGCTTTGGTCCAAAATTTGTAAGGCAAGTTACTCTCATTAAAGAAATATATAGTCATCTTAGTAATTGTTTGATGTTATTATCACTATTTTAGTGAATATGAAATAATTTTTTAATAATTTATTTAATAGCATTTCATATAATAAAAAATCACTATTAACATATCATTATCAATCCTAAGAATTTGAACTTACAATATGTTTATTTTAAATAAAAATATGAAAATGAAACTTAATATATCAATTAAATACTTGATCTTTAGATTTTAAAAAATAAGTTTATTTTTCTATAATAGTATATAAAGCTAAGCATATATCAATAACAAATAATAGATAAACTTTGTAAGTGACTTAACGATTACTATATGCTAAATGTAAGTTTTTAATTGCATGCCAAATTTTGCCTTTGGAAAAATGGTTTCCTATAGATTTTCCTAGCCATGATGGGTAGTAGTTAGTACTTTTTAGTTTTTGTATTTGTTGCTTGGTGTTTTCAGATGATGTCCTTTGCATTATATTTATTCTGATGTGCTAATTGTATTTTTGAAATGGCAGGTGACTATGAATTTCAAAGAGATGGACCAAGGCAACTCATACGTTCTACTGCTAATGATTGATATCAGAATTTAGAGACTCTCCAACATTGGTCGCCATATGGGAGTGAGGCTGAACTCATAAGACAAGTTTTGCCTATGTTGATCTTGTGTGCACGTATTGAAACCTTTATTCACATGTGTTGGCTACATATTTTATCCAATGATATATTATCCCTATTTTCAATAAGATTGGTTACCTACTCAATCAAATTTAAAGTGTACAATTTGAACAATCTATACAATAAATATCTTAATAAAATTTCCAAAATGGTTATTATCCCTTACTTCAATGGAATTGTTTAGCTACTCAGTAAAACTAAAATTGTAGAACTTGAACAATCTACGTGAAATAGGAGGAAAAATCTTAATAAAACTTCCAAAATGGTTATAAATATTTTACCTCTTTTTGTTGCACCATATTCATAAGAATAACTAACCAAGATAAAGAAAAAAGTAAAAAGTAAAGAATAGGAAAAATTATCCATAGGCATGCCTTATTAATTTTGTTGCTTTTTGATGTTTTGAACAAACATCAATGTTATTTTCCTACATGTGAAAAAATGATATTAAAAAATAAGGTTATTCACTTGCAATTTTATTTCCATCTAGTATTAGAAAGTAATAGGAACTATTACTTTAAAATTCTTGAGAAATAGTTTATTCATCTATGGTCACTAACAAATTAAAGGTTTCAACATCGTAAATCGTGAAAAAAGGTTGTGATTATGCTATTCCTTGATTCATAGGTAATGATTTCCAAAAATAATTTTTCTAAAAGTTTAGAAATCTCAATCGAAACATAAGTTCATCATTAGTTTTATAAGTCTATTGAATATTGGATAGATGGAAGTGCATGGAAAATCTGACATCTATGTCAGATCAATAAACAAAAGTCTTAATGATAGTTTATTGTGCCCTATACCTTAAAATTTGTCCAACTGATAGCTTTGAATTAAAAAAATCTCTTAATGAATATGGTAGTGCTATGTGCATGTAGTAGCTCGCTACTACCATCATGCTCTGGATGGAGATCCATTGCACAAGCTAAGGCAAAAGACATAGTAGGGCAAAATTCAATGAAAATTGACTAAGCGTTTGGAAGCAATGCACCTGCTTTTTGGAGCACCTCACTTGAAGCAACTTCCCAGAGCACCTTGCTTGGAGTGAGTGGCTCCTACTATCATTAGGTTCCAATCTGCCTCACAAGTTGAGGTGGAAGACAGAACATGGCAGAAATCAACAAAATTGGCCAAGTATTTGGATGCAGTGCATTTTGCTTCCCAAAGCACATGACTCAAAGGGACCAACATGTTGAAATTCACACCTATTTCTAAAAACAAACAGTAGCAATCCATCCAATAAAATCTTATCCAAAAAGCATAAAAATGGATGAAAGAGAAAAATAGATAATGGGTGTCTATAGGCACCGTAAATAATCACTATATTATCTGTAGATAAGAAATTCAATGGATGGAGTGGTGGGGGTATTCATACCAATACCAAAAACCCAATTTATGTAAATGATTTTAACCTAAGTCGACATAATAAGAGGGCCTTAGGTTAATTACAAGCTATAAAGTGGGTTTAACTATATTATGCATCAGCGACCATTGAGTTACATTTATTAATAAAATTTTGCATCTGGAGGAATTATGCCACTATTGGATAGAACCTTGAAGCGAATAATTTTTCTTGATTGTCCCATTATGCACATAGTCCAACAAATTATAAAAAATATATATTCTTTTTTTTTATAAAAATACTTCTTACACACATCTGTCATGGGGATTGAACCCGGGTCACATCATCGATAATGCAAGTGGCGTCCTTGTCGGTAGAATATATATTTTTAGTATTCATACCAAAAATATATATTCTTTACGAAATTATACAAAAAAGAAAAGAGTGACTAGTAAGGATAGGGTAAAATTCCCATCGGGACTCGATTTGAGTGGTTGGAAATCTGAATCCCCAAATTTCTAACTCTTTTACAAATACATAATAATAATGGAGCTCAAGTAGTAAGGATAGTGTTAAATTCTCATCAGTACTTGATTCGAGTGGTTGAGAATCTGATTCTCCAAAGATTTGAGATCATATGATTGGATTGAACCTTGAAGCGAATAATTTTTCTTGCTTGTCCCATTATGCACATAGTCCAAAAAATTATAAAAATATATATTATTTATGAAATTATACAAAAAAGAAAAGAGTGAGTAGTAAGGATAGGGTAAAATTCCCATCAGGACTCGATTCGAGTGGTTGGGAATCCAACTCCTCAAAGCTCTAACTCTTACAAATACATAATAAAAATGGAGCTCAAGTAGTAAGGATAGGGTTCAATCCTCATCGGGACTTGATTCGAGTGGTTGAGAATCTGATTCCCCAAAAGCTTGGAGATCCTATGATTGGATTGAACCTTGAAGCGAATAATTTTTCTTGCTTGTCCAATTATCCACATAGTCCAACAAATTATAAAAAAATATATTCTTTACTAAAATAAACAAAAAAAGAAAAGAGTAGTAAGGATATGGTAAAATTCACATCAAGACTCGATTCGAGTGGTTGGGAATCCAACTCTCCAAAGCTCTAACTCTTTTACAAATACATAATAATAATGGAGCTCAAGTAGTGAGGATAGTGTTCAATTCTCATCAAGACTTGATTCGAGTGGTTGAGAATCTGATTCCCCAAAGCTTCGATATCCTATGATTGGATTGAATCTTGAAGCAAATAATTTTTCTTTCTTGTCCCATTATGCACATAGTCCAACAAATTATAAAAATATATATTATTTACGAAATTATACAAAAAATAAAAGAGTGAGTAGTAAGGATAGGGTAAAACTCCCATCGGGACTTGATTCGAGTGGTTGGAAATTTGACTCCCCAAAGCTCTAAATATTTTACAAATACATAATTATAATAATGGAGCTCAAGTAGTAAGGATAGGGTTCAATTCTCATTAGGAATTGATTCGGGTGGTTGAGAATCCAATTCTCCAAAGCTTCGAGATCCTATGATTGGATTGAACCTTGAAGCGAATATTTTTTCTTGCTTGTCCTATTATGCACATAGTCGAACAAATTATATAAAAAATATATTCTTTACTAAACTATACAAAAAATAAAAGAGTAAGTAGTATGGATATGGTAAAATTCCATTAGGACTTGATTCGAGTGGTTGGGAATCCGACTCCCCAAAGCTCTAACTCATTTACAAATACATAATAATAATGGAGCTCAAGTAGTAAAGATATGGTTAAATTCTCATTATGACTCGATTTGAGAGGTTGAGAATCCGATTTCCCAAAGCTTAGAGATCCTATGATTGGATTGAACCTTGAAGCCAATAATTTTTCTTGCTTGTCCCATTATGCACATAGAGTCCAACAAATTATAAAAATATATATTCTTTACAAAATTATACAAAAAATAAAAGAGTGAGTAGTAAGGATAGGGTAAAATTCCCATCAAGACTCGATTCAAGTGGTTTGGAATCCGAATCCCCAAAGGTCTAACTCTTTTACAAATACATAATAATAATGGAGCTCAAGTAGTAAGGATAGGGTTCAATTCCCATTAGGACTCGATTTGAGTGGTTGAGAATCCGATTCCCCAAAGCTTGGAGATCCTATGATTGGATTGAACCTTGAAGCGAATAATTTTTTTTGCTTGTCCCATTATGCACATAGTCCAAAAAATTATAAAAATATATATATTCTTTACGAAATTATACAAAAAAAAGAGTGAGTAGTAAGGATAGGGTAAAATTCCCATTAGGACTCGATTCGAATGGTTGGAAATCTGACTCCCCAAACCTCTAAATATTTTAGAAACACATAATAATAATGGAGCTCAAGTAGTAAGGATAGGGTTAAATTCTATTCAAGAATTGATTCGAATGATCGAGAATATCGATCTAATGACAACCAATAGTTGTCATTAGTTTATGGACGTTAAGAAGATGGACTTGAGAAAATTAGTAGGTCTAGAGGGTTGAAACAAGTGAAGTAGAGGATGATAGCAACTTTGATTTAGGAATATCTTGAAGTGTGGATTTGAAGACATTGAGCCAATATTAATCAATTTGAGGTAATATTTGGTTGTTTAGGCCTACATTTCTAGAAGCAAACCAGGGATGGACTACAGGCATAAATTTAAGAGGAGGTAAACAAAAGGGCTCCTAGACTAGTGTGTGGAAGGCATTGGGTTTTGTGATTTTGATTTCTTAGATGTTCTAAGCTACTAGACTTGGAAAGACATTGGAAAATTATAAATAAGTATGCGTTAAGTTGCAAGGACTACATGTGTGGAGGAAATGACCTAGTTTCGCGTCAAGTTGCAAGGACTACATATGTGGAGGAAATTACCTATTTAATGCAAAGATTAAAAAGAGGAGTGTTTTTTTATAATTAATATGAAACTCATATATGTTAGCCTTGGAAATAGAGGAGTTTTTAGGGAGTTATACTAAAATAGTAATTCAGAATTCAGATGTGTAGATTTATTTTTAGATTACAAAGAAGTTATTATGTTTATGTGTGTTGAACTTTTGTGCCGATAAATCATAAAAGGAAAATAGCCCTCTAGTAGGATGAATAATTTGATCAATCATTCAATCATGTATATATGCATTTTTTAATAGAGTCAGTTATCTATTTTTTGACAAATAAGTAGTGATTGGTGGTAATAGAAATAGGGCAAAGTACAGAACAAATATGTGGGAACTGTGGATCTTATCTTAGACCTCAATGAATTAGGATTAAGTACCATGTTATGTTGTTTCCTTCCATTATTTTCTAACAGATTAGAGGGTCTAGCCATGTCTCAATGATGTAATTGTTAGTAACTACTAATATTAATGAGAAACTACAAATTCAATTGTTGGTAACTACTAATATTAATGAGAAACTACAAATTCAATTGGCATTTGGTGTTGTCTTTTAATTGTTTGTTTAGTATAGAGGCTCATAAATATAATGGTCTCAATTAAAATTTATATAAAAGTAAAATGGTAGGCAAATTTGTATGTTAAGACATAATTATTATAGTAGAGAGACAACTTATTACAAGGGAAGGATAGAATTCTATTGAGAATGGATAAGTGGTTGAGAAAGATAACTACTTCAAAACCAAATATTATGAGGTCTTGATACTTTTGAATCCTTCAAGGATAGATTGAATGTTCCACAAGGTTTCGAGTTTTTGAGTGGCCTCGGAGGTTTGGAAGAATTTGAAGGATAAATGCCATGCTTTAGATAAAGAAATGATCTTTTGTTTTAAGAACCTACTATTTTCTCCTGAAAGGAGTTTGCTTTATGAGAGATTTTATGAATATCAAGTATGTTTAGCATAAGTTGGATGCCATTAATAAAAGGGTTGAAAAGACACCATTGTAATCACATTAAGAAGTCTACTTGTTGCTTTTGAATAATTTTTTTTGAAACCTTTAATCAAACCTTAAAAATTTTAAACGATTTTTTATCTCATATAACAAGCTTTTGTAGAAGGACAACTTGATAAAATGGTTTGGAACAACTGTAATATTTATAGAATATTTATCTTTGAATAAAATATAAAGAGGACAAAGTTATTGACCAAGGTATTGGTGATGGTTCTCCTATTTAACACAAGTAAGCCCATATATATAAGTGTATATACATTTTGGGAGTATGTAATATGATCATAAAGTTATTATATGTTAATGCTCAACCACGTTGGAATTGATTTCAACATGCTTTTGGTAGTCAAGAATGTGTGTGAAGGGGGAGCGATTTTCACATTTTCTTTGTCCTTTTAATTTCTCATAAGTGATTTTTCATTAGCTTATTATTGTTGGAAGGGTAACTTTTTGTAGAAGTGGCAAATTACGCACTTAACACCATGTAACACGAACCCGATCTCTAGTATATATGATATATACACCATTCTATCCTAAGGTGTATTGATTCAAAGAGTATATGCAATCATGGATGATGAACAATCATAAATAATCTTGATCAAAGGTGTTAACGAGGGAAGCAATAATAAAGAAGCTTGTAACTCAATAGTTGTGAAAGAACATTTTGTTTGTATTTAAGTAGCTACCAATTGTTGGCATAATGTTTTGCATTTGTTTAAGTAGTTGCCAATTGTTTGCATAGGATTCATCCCCTTTCATTTATAAATGCGTTGTTCCTTGTGATTTAATTTTTTCAATCACTTTATTTTCAATTATCTGTTTAACAAACTCATTTTCTTATACTGCTATAATGGTCTTTTGCCAATAATTTGCACTATATTTTAGTGTGCTCTATGTTTGCTTCCTTTTATAAGGATTAATGAAAGTGCTTTTGTTTGTTTCCTTTATCTTTTTGTTGTAATTGTTGAAGGCTTATTGGATTTCATTAGCTTATAAACTATTTATATGACCTTGATACCTTCCTTTTAAATAAATATAGCACTAAAACATTAAACCATAACAATTTTTTATTGCATTTAACTCATAATGTCAAGACTAAAACTTGTCTCGAACTTGGAAAGCCTCTTTTTCATTCAAAATTGGGTTGGACACAATACTTGGGGGAAAATTTGTCAAAGAATCAACAAATAAGAATAACTATAACATACACGACATTTTATAGTAAGAGACTCACCCAGGGTCAAAATGACTTGTCCAAGGTCACTTGACTTGTAGATTCAAGGAGAGTCCAAACACTATAATTTTTATTTAACTTGTTGACCAATACAAATAAGTTTTTCCCACATTGACCATTGTGACTACTCTTAATCTTCAGGAGGTTGGGGTAATATTTGACATATTCAAGAAAATATGCCTCAAAAATTTGATCCCAAAATTTACCTTTTTTCATGGCTAGCTATGCAAAATAAGATACTCACTACAGAAAATCTCATGAAAAGGGGAGTTATGGTTCCAAAAATATTTTATTTATGTTTACAGGATTGGGATTCCACTGAGCATATTTTGATTAACTGCCCATACTCATATGGTGTTTTTTCCAAAGTATTCAACAGTTTCCAGGTTCAATGGGTGTGGCCTCAAACGATTATTTATTTGTTCCAGCAATGGCCTGTTTGTTTCAAGAATGCTAGACTTAATTTTTTGTGGAAGTCTATTTTGCACCATATTATTTGGCAATTATGGCTTGAACGGGATAACAGAATATTTGAAAGTAAATCTAGGGAACAGGAATGTATAGCCAATAGAGCCTTAACTTTTGCCACAAAAAATACCAACATGATACCTTGCTCTAAATATCCTTGTCCGGGTTTGGAATAACAGTTATTTAAAATTCTCAACATTTCAACAGAAATAACTCACCCTCCCAGCCACATCCAGTACAGATCAAATGTTAAGTGGGAACCCCCCCCCCGTAGGCTAGTTAAAGTGTAATTTTGATGGTTCTTCCAAGGGCAACCCTAGAAATGCTAGGGTAGGAGGCATTTGGAGGGACCATGAAGGTAAAATCCTAAGAGCTTTTGCTGTGAACATTGGAGTTCAGTAAAACAACTATGCTGAAGCCTATGCACTCTGGAAATGTCTTGAAATGAGTGGAAACTTTTTCTACTCGATTATCTTTGAAGGTGACTCTCTGATGGTTACCAATCATGTCAACAATAAATCCAACCTATGATGGAATACCCGGACCATCATTAAATAATGTTAATTTGTGTTGCAACGACACCCTACAAGCATGGTCCAACATATCTTTAGAGAGGCCAATAAAGTTGTTGATGCTCTGGCCAATATGGCTGCCATCCAAAATATTCACCAGTTTTGGGAGGACTTTGTTCTCGCAAATATTGAAGATATAGATAAATTTGATAATGATCTTCATCGTAACTAAAGTTTATTTAAAGAAGGTGTTTTTTAACACCAATGGTGTTCCTTTTAACACCATTTTGAAATGTTTTTTAAATCATAGTGATAGTGTTTTTCTCAACACTAACAGTGTTTTTCTTAACACTTTCTCAAACTACTCTTTGTCTCAAAGCAAAAGCACTTGTCGCAACCACAATTGTGAGTACTTTCAAAAAATTCTAAAGATTCTCATGGTACATTTGTTTCTTCAAGGAGGTCATGGTGAAAAAGAAGACTAGTCTGAAAGCCTTGGTGTTTCATGATGCGGTGATAGGATGTTATCTTCTTTGTTTTGGATCGATTGGTTTCTTGTTGCTAGCCCTTATATCTCTAGTTCTGTAGTTTTGTCTGTTACTATTTCATGAAATGCAGTTTCTCTTAGTCTCAGCCCCATGTGGGGGTTTTGTTGTGAGACTCTGTTCTATCATGCATTTTTTGGGATTATGTATCCTTTTAGTTTCCAGGCTAGTTGGAGCCTATTGTAAACAGGGATTGGGTCCCTTCAATCCGGTTTAATAATATTCTTACTATTACCTACCAAAACAAATAACTATAAAGCATAAAACAATAAGGCAACTTAATTTTCTTTATGTGACCTACCTAAGTTGTGGACTTGATTCAATAGTTCTCTTATTCAATTTGAACTTTTACTAATATATATTTTCCTAGTTGTCATGTCTTTTTATTATTAGCATGAGGATGCAGTTTACAAAATTTGTTACTTGACGACCAAAATTAGAGTGGATATACTTTTATTATATACAAAATGATTAATTATTATGGGATTTGAAATGACATAAGGTCTGTTTTTTAAAAAGCTATTATGGCAAGTCACTCAAATCTATTATTTATTTTAAGTTAAGAAATAAGCTATGAATCTAGTAAATCATACTTGCAACTTAGGATTTCTATCTTCTTGTGTTCAAGTTAGCCTCTCAATAATGATTCCAAAGCAATGGAGGTCAAAGGATACTATAGATGCATAGCAATGAAAAGAAACTTGTGTCTAAAATAGTTTTTTCATTAGCTTTCTAGAATTGTTTAGCATCTTCGTTGTTTTTTTTATATTGCTAATTTATCTAGGTATTGGTTTTTATACATTCATTGTACTTGGTTTGTAATTTATTTTAGTTTTATTTTATTTTACGAGTTTAAATATTTTTCTATTTTTTAAATTTCTATTTTTATTTTATTTATAAAAATAAAACTGGTTGTGAGATTGAAGGGGGCCCAACCTGTACTATATAATGACCACATAGTGGTATTATAACAGTTTGGCAAGATTCAAACTTGGGTCTCCTCCCTCAAACTTGAGGATTTTAGTCGGTTGATCTAATGTAATTTGATATTGAGTTTTAATATTATATTGACTTTGATTAAGTTAATTTTCATTTTATTATGATTGTGACTTTTTTCTCAAATAATTGTTATTCAGGTCATATACTATTATGATTTTCTTTTTGTTTATTGGATTTTAGTTTCCTTCCTTTTTCTTTTTATGCTACTGCATTGATTTTTTTTTTAAAGTTTGTTTAATGTGTTTTGTAATTAACGTTTCATAGTTCTTTGATATGCTATTATGATTTTGTTTGTCAAAATCCATATTATCTTGAATTTGGTGGTTCTTCAAAAGGAAACCCAGGAAAATCGGGTGTTGGAGTGGTTTTACGAAATCCATATGGCTCAGTGGTATTATGTTTCAAAATTCACACTTTGTAACTTATTCATGCCATTATAAATATCAAATTTTTATCACCTATTGCACTGTTGGTATTGTGTAATTATTAGGGAAAATGTTCTTCACATATGCATTGTAAACTTACATAGGCTTGCAAGATAAAGGAGGGTGTTGGTAAGACCACGAACAATCAAGCTGAATATCGGGCTTTGAATAGAGGATTGAAGTATGCTCAAGACCAAGGAATTGATCGCATTCATGTGTGAGGTGATTCAAAACTTGTTTGCAAGCAGGTCTCTCTGCCCCCCCTTAACATGCATTCAGTGTTGCTCTTTCTTGCACTTGCTCTCTTTCCATTGTTGACATTAATAATAATGTTAATTTTCTACCAAGTGATGTATGTTTGTAGTGCTTCTTAAGGTATGAAATCATTTTAAGCTTTTACCCACAAGGTTCTTCTTAAAGAAATTTTGCATACTATCATAGGGTCCCCTCAAGAAAAAAATAATAGTTTTGGCTCTCAACCTTACTCAATCATAGGGTCTAATCTGAAGGTTGAAACAACAATAAGGTACTAATTGCTTGTAGGCTATATTTAGCTTCCAAACAGTACAATAGTAGTAATTTTCAATAAGTAGTTTACAGTAGTCAATTACGTTAACCACAATAAAAAATGGCATAAAATAGACCAATGATCTTTCAATATAGTTGGTATATATGTTAGTTAAAATAAAATTATTTTAAATAAAAAAACACTCACAATAGTCAAAAAGAGTCTACAGAAATTTCACACAAAAGAAATATCTTGACACCAACTTTTGTCATCACCCAGTGTAGAAAACAATTATCCTCAATACCATTACATCATATGTAGTTTAAGCAACTTTATAAATTACGATGTGAAATCAATTTATTCTTACCCACAATGTTCTTGTTTATAAAGTAATTTTGCATGATTATACAATAGGAGTGTCCCCTCAAGAAAAAAACCAATAGCTTTTGTCCTAAATTTTACCTAGTCTTTTTGTCCAATATGAAGGTTGAAACAACAAATAAGGAACAAATTGCTTGTAGGCAATATTTAGCACCCAAACAGTACAATAGAAGTGACTTTCAACAAGTAGTTGTTTACAATAACCAATAACGTTGACCACAATCAAGCACAGAGATTAAAATAGACCATTGACCATTCATTTTAGTTAATATATTCTCTAGTTAGAACATAATTGTTTTCAATCAAAAAAGTATAGACAACAGTAAAAAAAAAAAGTCCATAGAAATTTTATAGGAAAATGACCCACACAATGGAATATTTTGACACCAACTCTTATCATCACCTAGTGCAGAAAACAATTGTCCTTAATAACCTTATATCACTTGTAGGTTGAAGAATTTTTACAAATTACTTTACTCAAATCAAATTATTAATAAGGATTAGCTTTCTCACCATTTTCTTGTCTTTGGTATATGTTGTGATTGTTGTATGTTGTAGCGGGGACACTTATTCTTGTCGACATACACTATTTAGATTTTATATAACTCCATTGATGTTGTTACATTTTATGTGGGAGATGCTTGAGGAACTTCTTTTATAAACTTAATTGTTGGAAACTTGGGTGTACTTGAGCCCCATTGACCTATATCCAAAGACATTAAACTATATCTTTCTTTTTTGAATTCTCTAACTCAATTGGATATGAAGTCTTGTTGTTTTTTAGTATGGATCACATTGGCCACTCTAGTAGAGTAGCCATTTTGAAAAAAATAGTTCCTTGTATTCTGCCTTCTTTTTGTCTTGGTCTAGTGTTTCTGGTCTTTGCAGTGTTTCTGAAGGTCAATTGTGTTCTAGTTTGTGTTTATTTTTGTATTAAGGAATCTTTTCTGCAGTTTCTAATTAACTTTGTTTATGATTAGTCTGAGTTGCTGCATTATTATCTTGTACAAAAGTGTAATGGAATTTAAAGGCCACTTAATATACGTAGAAGTCAAAGGTGAATGGAAAACGAGATCTGAAAACATTGTTGACTTGAGTAGGGAGGCAAAGGATCTAAGCTCGGGATTCAAAGAATTTGATATTGATCATGTGCCTTGGGTAAAGTGTGCAGTTCAAATTTATTTTTCATTCTTGAACTTTCTATTATAATATAATGTAAAAGAATTTGATAGAACAAATGGTTTCCAAACAAAAACTGAAGTGTTGTTTAGTCTTATGATGGACAAAATTAAAATATGTTCTTTTTTGAAAACCCATAGTTATTGTTAGATCTAGAAACTAAGTTGTATCCAACTTTTGTTTCTTATTTACCAAGTCTAGTTACAATGTGATGGGTTTGAGAATCCTTTGATATATATATATATATATGCACATTTCAGTATGTTGAAGCTTTATGAGAAGTTTTCAAGAGTAGAAGAAGTGTTTAGTGTTTTATGGAGTTTTTTATGCAAATTTATTTTTTGCTTGTGTCTTTGTTATGTTGTATCTATATTTGGTAAATAAGAAACAAAATTTGGGTACAACTTAGTTTCCCCTTTCTTTTATGATAAGGGGAAACGTTCTTAAGTGACTTACCAAAGGCTTGTTTCCATGCCTTACCTCATGAGGAGCCATATCCTTCACCTCATTTGTGGGACTTCTATTGAGGATGTACATTGTTGTTGCAAATTACATTAGACCACAAATGATTGTGCAAACCTTTTGTTAGTACCATGCTTTTTGCGTCTCCATGATTGCCCTATTTTTTTACCCTAAAAGAAAGGATTTATATTAATTTTTGGATACACAATTACATGCATTGCTTTTATGCTCCTAGCCAACGGATGTGTTTTTTAAGAGTTTGTAAGAGATAGACTGATACAACTCTTGATAGACTCTAATTGTTATGCTAACCCAAATTCTTAACAAACTTGAATAGAAACTAAATGAACTTGTACAAAAACTAAATATGTTGTCCCAAAAACTTAACAGACTTAAACCTTGGAGGCTCCATCCAAAAAGAGAGGGGGATACATTATGTTGGGTGGGCTAATTTTGATTCTAATGTCATTGGTTTCCAAGAGATCTTGGAGATCCGACTTTTTCAATAATTTTGTTTCTTTGCTAGTCATGCTCTTGATGCTCTATTCTTAAAAAAGATGAGCTAGTTGCTTCCAGTGCAGAGTTTTTCCATATTCTGTACCATTCGGTGTTTTGATTGTTTGCTCTGACAATTGTATCTCTTGTATGTAGACTACGTATGAATTTTACTAAGCTATTAAAGATCATAGGTAGTTTTTTCAAGGGACTACATAATCCCCTTCCATTTTAAGTTTTTCATTTTAGTTTTGGATAAGTCCAAAGATTGTTCGAGTGTTTTATGAATTTTCATTTTAGATTCTATTGTTCTTATCTCTTAATTTATCTTCTTGCTCGTTGTTGTGGATCTAGTTGGTGGAGTACCTCCAGGGATGCTGACCGTTGCAATTGTGAGTTTTCTTTTGAATTTCCATTTTAGCTTATTCTATTCTTGTCTCTTGATTTGTCTTCCTCCCCCTTGTTGTGGATCTAGTTGGTGGAGTACCTCTAGGGATGGTGACCATTGCAATTTGAGTCTCCTATACTTCTTTCTCATTCTCATATTTTGGGGAGTTGTCCTTTCTTGTCTGCGTGTCCTCAACTTCCTCTTCAAATTTTGTTTTTATTGGGGCTTTCCCTTTGTTTTGTGCTGTGATGTCTTTAGGGGATTGTTGTTTTGGAGGAGTCTTCTCCTCCTCTTTTGATAAAATAGAGTACATATTTATGTTTTTCTTCTCTATTAATTTTGGTTTCCTCCTTGGCTTCTAGATCTCCTTGTTTGTCTTCTTCTAACAGTTTGAAATTTTTGTTCCTCAGCTTTCTTTTCCTGTTGAGCTTTGGCATGGACAATTCCTAGAGAAATGCCCATGTTGATGACAAGAGATGCACTTGAAGGGAATGTGCTCATAGTCTAGTGGTTGTGTGTGGATCCAATCAAGTACTTTGACTCCTGTACTCTTTGGTAGGTTTTTTTTCAAATTCATTTGTACACACATTCTAGCACAAACTGCATTATTAGCTTTTGGGGGAGCCCAATCTACAAATGTGCCTATTGTGTTATCTATAAGTTCCATTGTTTGTTCCATAAATGTAGAGGTAGGAATGGGAGCCTGACCCATATAGAAACCTCTTATGGTTCTTTTGCTTGTGGATCAAAGCTTGTGGACCATGGGGTCATGTATAAAGGGCTTGATCCTAAAAACTAGGGCCCTCCATGGAAGATTGAGTTTCTTTCCTCTCTTGAGGAGAATATGACCACAAAATAGCCTCTTCCAGCCATCATTAGCTCATAGCTGGAGATTTTAGATCCCTAGGTAGATGCTATCCATTTTTGGATGGATGTTAGACTTGGCCAAATACCCACAAACTTGCATGCAAGAGCTTGTGTTGTTAGTGTGAGTATTGGACTTTGGATAAAGTCAAGGGGGGGCTCAACTGTGAGAGCTTCATCAAGCTTGGGTACAAAGGTGTTCCTTGTACTTGTTTGTGGTTGGACTGGACGTCTTGCTTTGAGCGCTTGAGCCATATGTTCTAGCTTCCCTTGATCAAACAAGGGCGGTTGGGAGAGAAAAAAAAAGCCTCATTGGCAGGATTCTTGAAGAATGAAGCAATCTCATGGGTACTCCTTCCTTGAGGGCACAAAATAAATCTTAACCATTAAACTTGCTGAAATCCTTAAAACACAGAAAAAGTTTTTATTAAAAACTAACAACAAGAACCCTTCTATTTTCATCCCTGCATAAATAAGTCAGCTTAAAACCCTATGCTATTTGGGGTTTTAGTTCTTTCCTGAAAGCTTTTTGTCCTAGATTCAATTTTACCCTATGAAATCTATGCAAGCAATGGCTTTGTTTCACAAATGGTAGAGGGTTGTTACGACCTCCATTAGAAGTCAGAACCCTAACGCACATGAGTCACCTTTTGTTTTGATGCTTGCATAAATAAGTCCTTCATGATTGCTCTATTATTCTTCTCAGTGACTTCATTTTACTTAGGTATATAGGTTGTTGTCAATTGTCTTCTTATCCCATGCTCACCACAAAACTGAGTGAAGTTCTCATAAAAATATTCACCATCTTGGTTGGTCCTCAACTTTTTGTTTCTATATCTGATTTCATTATTTAGTATGGCTTTTAAGCCCTTGCATATTTTAGAAGCATCACTCTTATTTTTCAAAAGTTCTAGTAATCAACGTATTTGAAATCCCTAATGTTTGGATCATAAGCCACCACCAGCCAAGCTAGAAGGTCTATTGAGTACTAAAATTTTGGACACACCAATTTTTCTAGCTTGTTATTCCATTTGTTGCAGTAAGGAATAGTTCTACCTTGTGCACTTTGTTCCCTTCTAAATAAACCTTTAAGTAGAGTTGGATGGCATTGATGATCCTCTTTTGTTTGTTCAAAGCTAAAAACTGTTGTGTTCTCCAATTCTCACTGTTGCACGAGAGTGAGTTTTTTTTATCGTTCTTCGATTTCTGAGAGAATTTTGATACTTCCTTGTTGAGGTCAGTCTTCCTTGTACTGGGTCATAGGGTATGGCTTCAGTCAATTTTTTAATATTACCCACAATGCCAGTGGAAACAGTCAAAGAAGTGCTTGTGGAAGTTGTTGTTGTTATTGAATTATTTTTTAAAATACCATGAGGAAACCCTCCTTAAGCTCTCTTAACACTAAGGTTCCTAAAGACAATGATTTCAGCGCTCAATTCTCTGTAAATATTTAATGTGAGTGAAATTCAAATATTTGGTACAAATATTTATAGTATTTTTGAGGATGGCTTTGCATGCTTAGCTTTTATTATTGTCAGCTACGTTCTTTGTTCTGCCACTCCAATTTTGCCACCTCACCATCCATAACGGTATTAACTATCAGCTACGTCCTTTGTTCTACCACTCGATTTTCACCACCTCACCGTCCATAATGGTATTAATTGTTGCAGTGCAACGCTCTTCTGATTTGCTATTAATCCAGGGTCATTGATATGGGTGTTATTTTTAATCTAGACCATTAGCTTGGTATGAGATGTATTAGAACATGTGCCAAAGTCTTAATGAAGTCCTAGGTGAAGATCTTATGTTCATAGGCCAGCATGCGACATCGTATTAAACATTAGTTGTTGATATCTGGAAATCGGATCTGAGCTGTTGAGAGGCCTTAAAATCATGTGCCAGACTATCTGTCTTGTTGTCGTGATTTTGTTCCTTTTAATTTTCTTAAGTGATAATTTCATATTCACTAGTACCCTTCTAGGTCCTCTGCTAACTTTATCGTTGTCTGAATTGTTGCTTTCCTGCTATATTTCTGGTTTTAAGAACCATATTAGCCTTTTACACTAGGGTAGCACTTTATTGATGTACATTGTGCATTGCAGACCATTTTGTAACATCCTAAAGCTCAAGTGATGAGGGCCAAAACCATTTCCAAATGGTGTTGCCTGGATAATCGACCAATGAAATTTAATAGGTGTTGCTTGGATAATCGACCAATCGACCTTGACACATTATCAAAGCTAAAATTAGTTGAAAACTATATTATATAATCACTCGTATTAAACTTAAGCTAAAATTAGTTCTTCACATCTACCCCACAATAGTCATGGCAAAGGTTGCATAGTTTTCATCATCCCACTCTCTTTCCTAATGTTTCATACTCTGCTCTAAATAAATATATTTTATCAATTCAAGGTGTGGGCTGCAGTGGAAACAAAATGAGACCATGATTTTGCATAGTGTCATTTTTTAAAAATAATTAATAACTTATGTTTAATATATCATTTGTTTCTCATTATGTCTGTTTAGCTTAATATTGCCATAAAAAATATTTCGTGTTCGTGTGAAACTTTTTTCAAATATAAAAAATAAACAATTTTGTAACTTTCACAAAATGTAAATATTTTATATGCAAATTTCAAAAACCGAAAAAATGATTGGTTTACAGCTTATGCGAATGATAAGGTACCTCATGAACTATATAATAATCAGGAATATGTAATAATTTCCACTAAACTAGGTCCAATCCGCATAATTTTTTTCTTTCCTTCCCTAAAATATTAATAACAATTAATTTTTGTTTTCAATTTATTGTGTGGCAAGCACCGTACATCATCCTTTTGATAGCATGATATTTCAAAAACATATAGTGGTATCTTGGTAATTATACATATATGTATCATTTGATAAAATTTGAAACTAGATTTCCATATCTAATATCAATGTTTGAGCTTATACCATTTGAACACCATAACAAAGTTAATTAATAGTACACTAAATTTAACCTAATGCAACTACCATTATTGGGTTATATTTAGGGGTTTGATTGGTTTATTTTACCTTTTACCCATTAAGTAAAATCCTCTACCCTATGCCTAAATTTAGCTGGAATAACGTTTCCATCAAATTTAGAATATGCCTAATAATTCAAATATATAGACAATATTTCAATTTTAGATTTAAATGCTCTCATCATTTTATAGTATATAGTTCATTGACACGCATTCAAGATCTAAGCTATAGGTTTAAAACTCTTACTTCTTAAAGCTCAATAATGGAAATGAAGATATGTTGTTACGAAATGTGGCTTTTCCTTGTTTCGCACCTTATCCTTACACCTAGCTAAAACTTTCCAAAAAAGAAACAATGGTTTAACCCTCACATATTTTATATGATTTTACAAAGAAAGAGCATCTCCAATCATGGTTTTCTCATCATTACAATCAAAAATATTGCAAAAAACTAAAACACCAAAAATTGTAAAACACAAAAACATTACATCATCAAATCCTATTGTATTTCATCATGCATTTCTCATCATTACATTGATCTACTAGTTGCATTAGGCATATTCATTACATTTCCATTAGGATATGTTGTTCTTGCATTACCACAAATAAGCACCACGCTTGTATGACTATCATAAGTCTTAATCAGCCTTATCCACCATCATCATTTGTAGTTTTTCTTATGAGCTTTTGCTTATTAAGGGGTCTTCATAATATAGGGTAGATACCGGATGAACATCAACAATGATGTTTATATGGTAACTGACTATTTTTTGCATGAAAGCCCCCACATTTCACATATCACATCATCCACATTCTCCTTTGTGAGTAATTATATTTTTCAACACAACCAATAAGTTGATATGGTGTGTTCACTAGAGTTTTCGGTCATTCAGCCCTCCCTAGTTCTTCTTTCAGATTTTGTAGAAAACTATCTTGGCTTTTAGAAGGTAGGGTCTTGCTTTGTTTGTACCTTGCATATCTCAAAATTCTAAACACATTCACACATTAAAATCCAAGTTCTTAACAAGGATGAAGCTACAAAGTAGTCCTTACCCCTTAAGCAAAAGGTCTCCCTTGCTCATCCTATTATGTGCATGGTCTAGGATGCTGAAAATTGACAAAAGGACAAGCTCCCCTACCCAAAGCAATAAAATCCCTTGTTCCACAAAAACGAGCAAGTATCCCCCCCCAAAAAATAAATAGTGGTTTTCACTACTACAATAAATCCCCTTGCTCCTTAAAAAAACAAATAATGGTTTTCACTACTAGAATAAATCCCCTTTCTCCTCAAAAAAAATAAGTGAGTCTTCCAAAGAAATCAAAAGAAAAGGAGGTAATGAGCTTGAATTCTTGGAATCCTCAGTTATTCAAAAACCGTGGGATTATCTCCATTATAGCAATGGGTTGAATGAAACTTGTCTAGCAATGGGGTAGTCTTACACATGGTGATATGTCTATCACATTAGCGACCTTATTTTGTATAGACCAATGTTAGCTTATGGATAAGCTGGATTTTTGTGGTTTGTATTGTCGAGTATTCAAGTCCAACTGCATCCAAAATCAGGATAATAATGACCATAGGGTGATCCTCATTACAACAATGGGTTGAATAAAACTCGTCTAGCAATGGGGCAGTTGTATGCATCATCTTAATGAACTTCACATGCACACATAGGGATATTGAATATCTTGGTCTTCCGAGTAGAATTTTATCTTTCAAAGTCCTGTATAGTCAGTATGCATCTTTTGACTGGTTAACTAGGGTGTTTGAGTCTCATGAAAACCATGTTGTTCCCCTATAACATTTTACTGGTCATCCATCCATCATCTACATTTTCATCATCTTACATATGGTTGGCTTTCAAATGTATGACTTTGGTGAAAAGGTTAACATTTTGATTGATGACTTTTGTACATCTATGGTGCTTATATTTAGGTTGTTTTGCATCTTAGATTCATTATATTTTTAAAAAAATAACAAAATCATCATCACAAAAAGCCCCAAAGGCACTTAAGCCCTTTGGTCAAATCATCATAAAAGGCTACAAAGGTACTCAATTTCCTTTGGTCACCAACAAAAGGCTCCAAAGGTACCCACATTCCTTTGGTTAAAATTCATCCAAAAGCCCGAAAGGCATTAAGCCCTTTGGTCAAATCATCACAAAATGCTTCAAAGGTACCCACATTCCTTTGATCAAAATTCATCCAAAATCCCCAAAGGCACTTAAGCCCTTTGGTCAAAAACAAAAGGCTCCAAAGGTACCCACATTCCTTTGGTCAAAATTCATCCAAAAGCCCCAAAGGCACTTAAGCCCTTTGGTCAAATCATCACAAAAGGCTCCAAAGGTACCCACATTCCTTTGGTCAAAATTCATCCAAAAGCCCCAAAGGCACTTAAGCCCTTTGGTAAACAACAAAAAGCTTTAAAAGTACTCACATTCCTTTGGTCACAATCAAAAGGCTCCAACGACACCTAACCCCTTTGGTCACATAAAAATATCAAAAATTTGAGTGAATCTTGTATCTAGTGATTTACTCTATAAACCTAGCGATTGCAGCGATTAATTGTCCATACACTTACTCGATCAAGAAGAGAAAAAAGATAAAAAAAAATGTATGGCTCACACAAGCATGGTTCGAGGCAAAAGTAATGATAACAGAGTTGAAGTTGCAAACATCAACGCGTGAACAAGGGCAATTCCTTTGGGATGAAATTTAAGGAGAGATTCAATATGCCAAGGGATATTCATATTTTTCTTACCTTAGGGAGTGTGAGGAGCTAATAGACCAAGTGGTCCCAACCATATAACAGTATAGGATACAACTGGAAGCAAGAAAGGGATATAATGAGATCATCCAATAGGTTCAGAAAATGATTGCTCATCATGTGAAGTAGCAAGGTATGACAAATAAAGCTACTCTTATTGGGCAACTTAATATCATCCCTTATAATCTAAGTAGGTTGGAGAGCTATGAAGTGAACCTTGCCAAATTATAAGTGGTTGTTCAGGCACAAAAAAATATCAGTGAGATGACTGAAAAGAGATTGCCAAATCTTAATGTGCTTATGATAGAGCAACTTGTTGAAATCATCAAAGAAAAAAACAATTGATGTTCAATCAGATGACTTGTAGGAAGTTACAAGCAAGCTTGAAGAGATGCATGAACAAATAAAATAGGTGGGACAAAAAGTAGAGGATCTTCAAAGAGATAAATATGAGGAACTGATTGATGACTTTGATGCATTAAATGGTTCTTTAATTCCATTTGAGAGGGACTAGAAAATCTTGTGAGCGATGATTCGGCCAAAATAGGTAGGTTATAGGAAGTTCTACAAAATATTTTGTGGCCTAATGGGTAAGGCACCATCTAGGATCTTTTGTTGATCAGGATTGATGTCCCCACAAGTCACTAGAATTGTATTAGTTGACTATGAAAGCACGAGGATACGGAAACAAGAAAGGAAAAACTCCAAGCACGATGCAAAAACGGAACTAAACTTAACGCTAAATCCTACGAATTAAAAATGCATAAAAATGGAGAAAGCATAAACGAATTGAAACCCAAATGAAATAAACAACCCTTTTCTTTTATTGATGTATTTCACAATTCGGTTACAATTCGCCTCCTCCCTTTTCAGGGGCGAGGAGCGTTAAATTCGTCTCTTGGTTACATCCATGGATAGCCATCCTTCTTCCGCGTGCCCACATGTAAGATGGGCGGACCAAAACGTCACCGCCGCTTGTGTATACGAGTGTCGATTCCTTGCTGCTCCTCCGATGTTCCGATCCTGCGTTCAAAGAAACAAAAAGATAGTCAATAGCACCTGCAAAGAAGATCAAACATGCAATCTCAAAACCCAAAACTAATGCATGCGAAGAAATAAATAAAACGATGATCAAAACAACTCCAAATCAACTGAAATTTTCACAGAGGCATGGGAACATCATCGGGAAGGCATTGCAAAAAGAACAGTCTACAAATTCATCGTGGATTCGTATTCGTTCCGGGGCGGGACGAATATACCTGCAACAAAATGCCGAATAGAACCGTCCCAAATGTCACCTCCAGACGGCTCCAAATTTCTTGCAAAAGTGGGGGTTAGCTAATTGGGGGCATTTTGGGACGACCCAGATGGTCGGATTTCCCCAATTCGGCCTCTAACACCCGGATTTCGATGGCGCCCTCTGCAAGTTAGTGGAGGCGAAAACATGATAAAACAAAATAGCACTTGATCAAAACGATATGGAATTGAAATTGCAAACTATCTAAGCAGCATAAAGATCGAATACAAAATGAAAATGATAGAAAGAAAATCTGCCATAGATTCCCAATCGTTCCTAAAAGGGACGATTAGACCTGCAGTAGTGCGGGGGCGCCCGAGCAGGCCGCCCACCGTTTGGGGCCTGATTTCGGCACCAATCCACTTGGGATGGGTCCAAAATCTCTTATAGGGTGTTGTCGGAAAATTGGGTGGTATACTGTGGTCAAGTGTCGGGTTTTGGGCTCAAGATTCATCCTTCCAATAGTCACCCAATGACCTCCTCTCTAAAAGAGATCAAGGATGTGAAAGGCACAAATCGCACAAGGATGTATGGGGAAGTAAAATGGTAGCACTTCGTTGCTCAAAAATGCTCTTACTCTCTATCTTTTGGGGTGAGAAAGCTCACCAATTTATAGACCTGGAGGTCTCTTGGGATGAACATGTAGAGGCACCACTTGGCAGCCATGCCCTTCCAGGGGAGGGAAGATTCCTCCCTGATTAGGGGCTTCATGACTGCCCCTGTAATAGCCTCTAACGCTCGAAAACGCTCACCCATGCTCCCATGAAATGAAGGAGGCGTTAAGTGGTGAATCCGAGCTACCATTTGTCACGAATTGACTTTTTGCTCGTCAAACCCGCTATTCGCTCCACCCCGGAGTGAATACTTCTATTCATCCCTGGGCGGGGCGAATACCAAACCGTATTCGTTCCTGGGTGAAACGAGTATGGAGCAAAGTACCTGAGGGTGCCGAATTGACTTTTGACCTTCAAAACTTGTTGAAAGAGTGGTTAGGACCACTGTTTAACCTCTGGGGGTTGTGTGTGTCAATGCGATCAGTGTTTGCAGTCACATAATCGGATTGGTGTTGTTTTGGTGTCTACAGATGCCCCTTTTTGGGAAGCACTGCGCATGGCATAGTGCTGAGCAAAAATAGATAACCAAAGCACTAATGATTAGGGTTTCTCAGTAACCTAACCAACTTTTGATGCCCCAAGTATGGAAAGGGCATGCATTCTTGAATCCTTGCTTCTAACGAGCGAAGGAACTCAATTCAAGTGTTAACCTTTTTTGGTGAGGTGTTACTTGAGCTTGGACATTGATCAGTCATGAATAGGCAAAGGGCACAACCTTTTGTCCATGGGAACCTTGAGTTCATGATTCATGAATGCCAAGTGTTTGATCAGCTTGTGATTATTGCTTGTTTGCTGCCCCAAGCAGGGGCGTAATTGTCTTTGTCAATGATTCTTTGAATGCATGTTGTTTCCATGATTGGGTGTGTATTTTGTTGATTGGTGACTAAGTGTGACTACCCCCTCAAGCGACGAATCGATGAGGGAATGACCTGCATGAGAAAAGCGACGAGTCACTTGACCCAAGATGACTTAGGTAAGGGTGCCTTCAGATGTTTGATCTTTGAATGTGTGTGCAGTTTTCCCGACATTTAGACCTATTTTTGGTGGGTGTTAACCCTTTTGGTGACGTCGTTTTAGGGATGAAATTCTCGGCAATCCGTTCTCCCGTGGAGCGGTCCGGCTATGGTAGCCTTCTTAGGGAGTAGGAGAGCGAAGATTTGCAATCCCGACGTCTGTTTTGCATGCCCAAAATATCAAGTGTAAAAGCACTCTTATTGGGCAAGTTTATTGCTTGTTTTTGGTCATTTTGTGTTTTTTGTTTTTCTTGCTTTTCTTGCTCTGTAATCGTTCCTGGGTCGGGGGAAAAAGTTCTATTTATAGGCCAAAATCAAAGTTTGGGGTCATTATCATTTGCTTTTTCTGGTGAGTTTGGAGCTCTGAGGAGGAGGAGGTTGATTCTGCGAAGCGAAGCATTGCCAAATTTTTTTGCCACCATGAGTTCACATACCGGATCCAGCGGCGGAGCCGAAGCGAGACCAGTAAGTGATCCTCCTCGTTTATTGTTTGTGTGTTTGCTTTGTTTTTGTCTTTTGTCTTGTTTATTTGATTTTTTTAATTAAAATGAAACCCTAGACTAACAAAATTGTCACTGAGCTGAAAACTTAGTTAAACTCTAGTTTAACAACAATAAAAAACTCAGGTTAGAATGTAGGGTAAAACTGACGTTAAAAACGTAGCTTAACCCTAGTTAAGTTTGTTGAATTTATCAGTTAAAAGTTAAACTTAGAACTGACAAACCATTGTTGTTGATTGTTTTTTTTTTTTTTAATGTGTTTGTGTGTTTTCTTTTGCAGGTTGTGAAGAGCCGGTATTGGGTGCCTACGGTGTTCTAGAAGCGCGGGAGGCGACCTTGGTGGATTGGGAGTGGCTTGATGCCCTTGGGCTCAAGCGGTGACTCACTAGGAGCCGGTAGTCGGGGATCGGGCCTACTTGATGGCCCTGATCAACTTGTGGGATCCTCGGACTAACACCTTCCATCTCCCAACAGGGGAGATGACAGTTACGTTAGAGGATGTCTATCGGATTCTATGGATCTCGATAGACGGCTTGCCGATCAGGACGATGCCACGAGACCAACGGACAATAGTGTTGACATGCTACTTGGCATGGGGCGGAGGTGGGTGTGGATAGCCCAGTGGAGAGGGCGGAGCTCGACTGCCATATTGGTGGCATTCTAGTTAGATGGTGGCTCGAGAGGGGGGTGTTGGGAGTGAGGCACGCATTGCTTATGGGCCTCATTTCCAACATGTTATTGCTCGACTCTTCGGGTGTGAGGTTCCCATGGAACCTCTTGAGGTGGTGTTTCGGTTGGTGGAGTGCCCGACGGAGGCACCAATGATCATGAGGTGGGGGAGAATTGTGGCATACTCTATGATGAGTTGTACGAGGTCCGCTAAGGCGGAAGGGTATTGGGTGCGGCTTCTTGTTGGGTAGGCATGGTAGCACATAGCGGATGGAGAGCACAGGGGTTACCATGGATGACTCGGGAGAAGATGGTGGATCGAGGATGTAGGGTATGTGGCTCGTGGTGGTGGTTAGGAGCAAGGATAGAGTCAGATGGGAGGTGTCGTAGGGCACTATGCGGATGCCTTCGCTTTCTGACTCTGGGAGGTGTTTCGCCCCTATCGGGATATCCCTAGCTAGGTGGAGAGTGGCTTTAGATGGTATGGAGGGGGCGATGGCTGATTGGGCACCATGGGATTGAGTAGGAGTTCTTCCCATATGGTCAGGTCACATGATAGTTTGGGGTGCACAAGGGGTTGGCTGGGTGAGCCGGTGATCTATCGACGTCGGGGCCAGAAGACTTTAGCTTCAGCGGTTATTGCGCCACTAGGTGAGGATTCGGAATGGGATGATTGACGTCCGGAGATGGATGACGTCGGGACTACCATGGAGTATGATGTGGTGGACTCTACGGATGGTGGGAGAGGGACCACTGGGAGGCAGGAGGGAGAGAGGGGATGAGGGTGCGAGGCACCAGGTGAGGGTTGGGGAGCTCCGCTAGAGGATGCAGACATGGTGGAGGTGGATGACTTGGGCATGGATTTTGGGGCTCCGGATCAGCCGGAGATGCAGGACGTCCTGGAGTAGTGGGAGCCGAGAGGGTGTTCCAGAGTCGCCTATGCATCGGCCATGGTGGAGGACATGGAGGTAGGGGTGCGCTGAGAATGCATGATTGGAAAAGCTGCTATGGAGGCGAGATGAGGAGCTGGGGAGGCTTTGCAGGAGAGGGATCTCCTATGGACTCAGTGGCGAAGAAGGAGAAGACATTGGCACAGCATGATGATGTAGTAGCTTATTATCATCGATGGGAGGCAGAGTGGTTGTGGTGGGAGACAGATTGGTCTCGACATCGGATGGATATGGAGGGAGAGATTATCCGCCTCGGTGGGCGGTTACCTGAGCCCTCGGGAGGTGGATCTTCACGTCGGATGAGGGGAGATGATACGAGCGGTCAGCATCATCTCATCGTAGGGATGGATGAGGGAGGGGTAGCAGGCATGATGCGGGGGCTAGCCAGCCACCCTGAGGGGTCCCATAGGACCCACACCATGGGGGGTAGTTCCCGTCGCACCGATCCTACGTGATCATGGTGGTCGACGCCTTAGGCTTGGGGGTTTTTGAGTTTTTGGCTTTTGTGGGGTCAGAGGACTAGTTATTGTAGCCTATGGGCATTTTTGATGATATATATATAGATGACTTTATTTTATTTATGCACATGTCATGATTTGATGTTATGCACGATGATGGATGAATATGGATGTATGCATGTTGATTTATATTGATGGATGCATATGTGTTGATGAATGCAAATGTTTCTAATTTATATGATATGCAAATGGAATGGATGAATTGAATTTGTGATGTTTGGTAGTCGCACCATAGACTGTTTAGAACTTTGTGGCTTTTTGTCCTAGGCGATTATTGGGTGACATGACTTTCTTTATGCATATGGGTTATTTTTTGGATTTTTTTTTGATGGCAATGTGAGGATGAAAGATAGCAAGTTGGTTTAGAATGTATGTAGGGTTTTTCAAAACTCAGATGTTCTAACTATCTAGCCAATACTGTATTTTTATCTTACAAGACTTTTGAACAAGGTATGAATCAGACTTGTCTTTGACCAAGTTATTTCACATCCCTGTGTGTGCAATTGAGTTCATTTATGTGGTGTTTGTCAGGATACCGCCAATGCCAGATAGGCTATCAACCAAACTTGTATTGAGGATCACCTGATTAGCTCCACTAACTCCTTTGTTGTATTTAGTCGGATTAATCTATTGTGCTATCGTAGGATACCATAAGCTAGCTCATCCACATGCAAACATTGATCTGCACACAAGTTAATGTGACAGATATATCGTCATGCGGGAGGTTTACCACCAGTGACCGATAGGCTATCAACCAAACCGGTACTGAGGTTTGCCTCATGACCCATCTGAATGCTGAGAGTTCCAAGGATTCAAGTTCGACTCCCTTCTTTTCTTCAATTGTATTGGGATACTTGCTCTTTTGTAGTGATAAAAATCACTGTTTATTTTGTTTGTTTGTTTCTTTTGAGCAAGGGATTTGGAATAGTGAGTGATGAGAATCACTATTGTTTGTGCTTTTTGAGGTAGGCACTTTGAGATGTCAAATTTTGGAGTTTTGACTTTTGCAAATTTTTGATGTTTTGCAACTTTTTGAGAACTTGGGATTCTTGGGGAATTGGGTAGGGAGGATGCTTGTCCTTTTGCCAACTCTCAGCATTCTTGGGGTCATTCGCACAGGGGGATGAGCAAGATAACCGTTTCGCTTATGGTGACCTGGATTGCTTTGCAGGTTTCATCTTTCGTTCACACAACTTGGGAATTCTGTTATATGTTTTAACTTGTGTTGGGATGCTACGTAACAAGGTGTGATCCAAGTAGAATTCTACCTTCGTAAAATCTGTCTGACTTGGTACAGTACGTGGCTAGAAAGCTAATGACGGCTGAATGACGAAAAACTCTCGATACATTAGAAAACAACTGACTATGATGTGGGAGAATAACGTGAATGGCGGTTATGGGCGATGAGTTATTGATAAAGTGGAAAAATGTAGAAAATGATGGTTTTGCCAAGTAATGACAGTCTATGGTGCTTTGACCTTTATGACCACAAATATGCAATGTATGGATGCGATGCTTAATGCGGCTATATATTTTTGTGTTTTTGATGGCTTGATTTTTGTGAATATGCAGATGAGATGCAAAAGAACTCTGTATTGTTATGATGATTTTTGAGTATGCATGGAAATGAGATGCAAATTTTGTTATTTTTGATGATTTTATTGTTTTTGAATTTTCTTGTTTTTGACCAAGCGATTAAGGGAATCCTTGGAGCTTTTGGTTTGACCAAAGGGGTAATGGGCACCTTTGGGGTATTTTTGGGTTGCGTAATAAATTATTGGAATCCTTGGAGCTTTTGGGTTGACCAAGTGACTAGGGAATCCTTGGAGCTTTTTGGGTTGACCAAGTGATTGGGGGAATCCTTGGAGCTTTTTGGGTTGACAAGGATTGTGGGGAATCCTTGGAGCTTTTTGGGTTGACCAAGTGATTGGGGAATCCTTGGAGCATTTTTGGGTTGACCAAGCGATTGTGGGAATCCTTGGAGCTTTTTGGGGTTGGGCTATGGCTCTTTTAAATATGGAAGGGCCTCAAATGACTGATGTTCAAGGGTTCTAGTTCCTTGATTCCATCAAGAGAGGCTAGCCGGTATGTTCCAGGTCCTATTTTACTTTCAATGACATAAGGACCTAACCAGTTTGCCGTGAACTTGTCCCTTAAATGGGGTGGCAAGTTAGAGTTCTGTTGGTTCTCTTTCAAGACCAAGTCACCAACCTGAAAGTCCCTTAGGTGAACCTTCATGTTGTATGCTTTCTTAAGTCGCTCTTGATAGATACGTAAATGCTCAAGAGCATTAACGCGTCGTTCGTCAAGCAACGTAAGCTGGTCTAACCGGGCCTACCACGTAGTGTCATCATCGATGAACTCGTGCATTGATATGCGCAGGGAAGGAATTTCCAACTCGAGAGGCATGACTGCCTCGGAGCCATACACCAACGAAAATGGAGTTGCCCTAGTGGGTGTCCGAATGCTAGTGCGATAAGCCCACAGGGCAAGTGGGATCTGAATGTGCCAATCCTTATGATTGTCTGTGACTATCTTTTTGAGGATGGCGACTAGCATCTTGTTTGATGCCTCTGCTTGCCCATTTGCCTACGGATAATAGGGTGTCAAAAAATTATGCTGAATTTTGTACTTTGTAGTCAAAGCATGCACATCTTTGTTCTTAAATGACGTCCCATTATCCGAGATTATCTTGGATGGAATACCAAAATGACATATGATGTTATGTAAAATGAACTCCACAATGCGGGGTCCAGTCGTAGAGGTCAGCGAAACCGCTTCCACCCACTTGGTGAAGTACTCTGTGGCCGTTATGATAAACGTGTGATGGCCGAACGATGCAGGGGAGATCTTTTCGATTAGATCTAGGCCCCACTATGAAAATGGCCAAGCCGACTGAATCGGCTGCAAGGCCTGAGAAGGTACGTGTGTCAAATTGGCATGATGTTGACACTTCACGCACTTCCTCACATACGCGCAACAATCTCACTCTAAAGATGGCCAATAATAGCCCATGCGAAGGATGCGCTTTGCGATGGCCATACCGCTGAAGTGGCCACCGCATGTACCATCGTGCGCTTGGGTGATTGCCCAAGCGGACTCCTGTTGGTCCAAGCAATGGAGGAGAATCCCTTCGTAGCTCCGACGGTACAAAATGTCTCCTAACAAGACATGTTTTGCCACTTTCTGTTTGAATGATCATTTTGCGGCGTGCGTCAATCCAAGCGGGAGGTTACCTAACTTGAGGTAGTCCCTGATGGGTGTATACCAATCCTGCTGATCGAAAACCTCGATAGTCTGAACGGCCAATCCCTCTTGAAGTTTATCCCTAGCAAAAGCTGAGCGGGAAAGAACTTGCAAGAATAGCGTTGTGTTGCTATTAATGGGAGTAGGGGAGAACAAGGACCCCTAGTTGGCATGATTCAAATGATCATGGATTCGAGAGAACTTGTCCGTGGATGGCTCAATCTGGATCAAGTGGATTCCTGGCGTTAAATCAGAGCTTGCTCGCTCCATCGCTGATTGCGATAGTGTTTTGACTTGAATGGTTGTCATATCACCAGAAATGTCTTGCGGGATTAGTGACCCCAAAGAGGCCATAGTGTCCGCAAAATGATTCGATGATCGAGGGAGTGCCTCGATGTCGTACCATTCAAGCTTCACCAAGAATTTGTCCACAAGGGCTTTGTAGGCCTGTAGAACTGGGCATTTGCATTGGAATACCCCTTTGACTTGGTTGACGATTAACAGCGAATCACCAAAGATGTTCAATCGTTTAATGTTCATGGTGATTGTTGTCTGAAGACCTATGAGCAAGGCTTCATACTCTGCATTGTTGTTGGTGCATGGGAAATTTAATTTAAATGACAGGGGCATTGGAGCGCCCTGCGGTGTGAAGAATACGATTCCCGTGCCACCACCTTGCTCACATTTAGAACCATCAAAAAATAGGGTTATGTCGGCCTGAGACTCGGGCTCATCAGAATCTGGTGATTCTGAGACATGGAAGACCCCATCATCGGGTAGTTCTATAGTCAGAGGCTGATCGTCTTCGAGAGGAGCCTCTGCTAGTTGATCGGCTATGACCTGACCTTTTATGGATTTTTGTCCGATAAACTCTATGTCAAATTCCGTCAACAACATGATCCATTTCGCCGTGCGGCTACTATGATAAGTACGACTCATCATGTACCGCAATGGATTCTCCTTAGACACAACATACGTCTTGTTGCTCAGCATGTAATGGCATAGCTTTTTGGTAGCAAACACCACTGCCAAGCAGAGTTTTTCAACGTATGCATAGTTAAGTTCATAGCTGACCAGGGTGCGGCTAAGATAGTAAGTAGCCTGTTCTCTGTGAAGTTCATTCTTCTGGGCTAACATGGCTCCCAGTGCCACCTCAGTAGCTGAGATGTATAAGTAGAATGACACTCCTGGTCTAGGTGGTGCCAATACTGGTGGCGAAGCCAAGTATTGTTTAATGTCATCGAAGGCTGACTGGCACTCGTCATCCCAGTGAAATGCTACCCCCTTGTGCAACAATTTGTTCATGGGTCGGCACTTGTCAGATAGCTGCGCTATGAAGCGCTTGATCGACGCGACCTTTCCCTGTAGGCTTCTGAGCTACTTAATGGTAGTTGGGGGAAGCATTTCAAGGATTGCCTTGACTTTGTTTGGGTCCACCTCGATGCCTCATTTTGAGACTATGAAGCCCAAGAGTTTTCCAGATGTGACGCCAAATACGCACTTCTTGGGATTCAGTCTGACTTTATGCTCCATGAGGCGATCGAGGATCTTGCTTAAGTCACCGAGATGATCCAGGCGCAAAAGAGATTTGGCCAACAAATCATCCATGTAATCTTCCAAAGTCTTGTGCATGTAATCATGGAAGATGTATGTCATGGCACGTTGGTAGGTGGCGCCAGCATTTTTAAGGCCAAAGGGCATGACCTTATAACAAAATGTTCCCCAAGGCGTTGTGAACGCCATTTTTAGTTGGTCCTCGGGATTGATACAAATCTGATTGTATCCCGAGAAACCATCCATGAGGGAAAGCATTTCGTGACCCACTGTAGCGTCTACCAAGGCGTCGATGCTCGGCAAGGGGAAATCATCCTTAGGACTCGCTTTGTTTAGATCTCAAAAATCAGTGCATATGCGAATCCTCCCATCAGGCTTCTTGACGGGCACCATGTTGGACAGCCATGGTGGATAATCCATGCAGATGACAAACTATGCATCCAACAACTTTTGCAATTCATCTTTGACCATTAAGGCCACTGTTGGGTGCATCTTGCATAGTTTTTGCTTAACTGGCTTGACTGTCGGATCAAGCGTTAGATTATGCATGACTAGCTACGGATCTAGCCCCGGCATGTCTTTGTATGACCATGCAAAAACCTCCTTCTTCTCTTTGAGAAGGGCAATGTAGTCGGCTTGCTCTTCGGGGGATAGACTTACCCCAACTTGATGATCTATGAATTCATTGGATCTGAGCCGATGTCTACGTCAATCGTCTCCTCGACCAACATGTGGGATCCGTCCTCCAACCGATGTGGAGTTGGGATCAAATGGATATCATTTGCTCGAGTTAAGATCATCGTTAGGAACCTCGGGTTCCTCTTCAGCATGGAAGATATCCTGAGTTGGCCTAGGGGTAAAATGAAGCATTTCATCGAAAGGCCAGTACTCGAATGGGGATGGAGGGGAATTGACGTGATCCCAGTCTATGGCATCTATGTCTAGAGACAATGACTATGTTGGATCGGTCGGATTGTGGATGGGGGCGGTTAAGTCAATGGAGATCATGTTGATGGAATGATTTTGGTCTCCATTACCATGGGTGTGGTTACTCGGACATTCTGGATGCTCTCTATGCTCGGGGTCTGGTTCTAGAGGGATGGGCATGAATGGATCGGCCCTATGTGCGGATAGGAAGACAGGGTCTGCCCTCGACACTGATGTCACTATAGGGTCTCTGGGTGGAAGGTATGCTTCGTATGCCTAGAGTGGCGGATCCAACACTTGGTCCCACCATGCTGGGTCTACGTACCACTCATGCCCTGGCACTATGTTTAATTGTTCGAATATGTCGTTAATCTCCAAGGGGTATGGTCGCTGCATTTGCCGCATGTGATTAAGATATGCCATCTCAGTTTCATCTTCATAATCACTATCGGAGATCCAAAGGCCTTCGTTGGCTTCGACAACTACTCATGGCATTAAAGGCTCGCCTTGCTCAAGCAAATTGATGTGGCCCCATTGGGGTTGTTCCGCTCTCTACGGTGGGGCCTGATTTCCTTGGAGTGGCACTTGCTCGATTGGAGCATCCAAAGGGAACATCGTCAAGAGGCTTTCTTGATAATCATCCATGGGGATCACCTGTGAGTGATCACTATTTGATTCGAAGGGGTCATATGATGCTGGTTCATACTCTGACTCATCCTCTGAGGACCCTTCTTGACATTGTCTAGACCCTCCCTAAAAATGAGCTCTCGAGCTTTCTCCTCTCTCGAGCGGAGGGAAGGGATTGCGAGGGCCAACAAGGTTGATTGTCGTTAATGGGAGATAATCCCTCAATGTATATGTGGTGTTAGGGTTGGCATATGGATCTGATGCCAATCCCCCCTTGTTGCCTATCCCTAGGCCTTGCATGTTCTCCACCAAGATGTCTAAGGGCAGGGGGTGATTGAACCCTACTCCTGACTTGTCATATGGCATTTGGTATCTTGGTTGGCAAAGAACACGTATCCCTTGCTCATATCTGCCTAGCCCATATCCGTGCCAATTGCATTGGCCAAGGTATCTCAGAGCAAAGTCTGGGTTAGACAAATAATTGACATTTTCAGCAAAAGGCTCTTCATCTTCGTCCTCTTGCGTGCATGGTGCAACGCCATGATCAAGGCCCCCATACACAAAGTTTGTCTGGTTCGACGGGTAGCCTAGGGGAACAATAGTGCCAATGGGAAGGCGAGGTCTCCCCATGTCCTGCATGGACTCTAGTGCGGGCGTTGCTACAATATTCCACACCAGATACTCCCCAGGCCCGTATTGGCCATTTCAACGATGATCGTTGGCGGTTGAGGGGGAGGGAATGGAAGCTCTCCCTGAGTCCACTCCATGTCGGGTGAACTAGGAGCCTCGACTTCCATTCGGCTAGGCATCTCCTCAGTAGAGATAGTTGATACTGATGGCAGTGTCTCTTCCAAAGGTTTTGCCTCTTCCAGGGGTTTCTTCCCTTTGTCCTTCTATTTGGCCCCCAAAGATGGTGTCGTTGGTGGAGGACCAGATGATGAAGATGAACCCGACTAGGATTTTGAAGAACTTGCTAACGGGGATGCCTACGAAATCGGACCCTGTTTAGATGGATTTAACTGGAAATCCAAATGCGTTGATGGCAGGGTCGATTGCGGCATCAGCTGCACCGCATTACAATACTTGAAGGGTTCTAAGTCCATCGGGACTACATGCACCTCCCCTTCAAATGTATACTTTAAGCATTGGTGAGCTATCGAAGGGACACACTTCATGTCCCTGATCCATGGCCGACCCAACAAGATGTTGTAGGCCATCTCACCCTCCAATATGTGGCACAATGTAGGTATGGTCTTTTGTCCCACTTGGATTGGTAGGACTATTGTGCCAACTGTCGAGCAGATTGCATCATTGAATGCTCGTAGAGTGTAGGTGGAAGCTGTGATGTGAGATGCGGGCAACTTTAGATGTTTTAGGGCCATAGTTGTGATGATATTACTGGACGAGCCAGTGTCTATCAACACCCTCTTGTATGGGATCCCGTTGACCCGTGCGATAACGTGCAGGGGTGGATCCGCCATGTCATCAGTCACTGATCTCAATTCATCTTCTCGAAATGTGATGACCGGCTCAGTGCATCATTTGACATGGCCCATAAAGTTGTTGAAAGAATTTGTCTCATGGGGCTGCAACTCGATGGCTTTCAATATCTCCATTAGAGCTTCTCGATGGGGCGTAGATTGTTGTATAAGCTCGTATATGGAGAGCCTAGCCGATGTGGTCCTCAAACTCTGAGTGAGTTTGGTCCGAAGTGTGGCCACTGGTCTAGGCGGAGGAGGTTGTGCAAGGTGTTGTTGTGGTTGTGATGTTGTTGGCACCTCTCCTGCAGCTGCCGTAGGAGCATTCGTGCTCGGATACCTCCTGTTTCGAGTCACTATACTGATCATCCCTACATATCCCTGCATGGGGTAGTTCTGTGTGACCTCATTAACTTGTAGGGTCTTTGCCTATGGAGCATGAGCAGGCAAGGGGTCTTTGAAGACCTCCATTTGTTGATTGCTTGGTGCGACGGGATTATCCACCGCTAGTGTCTTGTTATCAATCAAGTCTTGCACCAAGCCCTTAAATTTCCAATAGGCATTTAGGTCATGTCCCTTCCGCCTATGGAACCTATAGTACAAGTCCTCTCTATACCCCTTAGGCTTGGGTGCATTGGGATCTATGGTCTGAATCTCTGGCAGGTTGATCAGGTTTGCCGCTAACAAGCGGTCAAACAAGGAGTCCCTGGACTCTGTGTAGGGTGTGTATTGTCGCCTAGGGTGACGCTGCTGATTCTGTTCTTGCCTCTGATTTTCTCTATCATAGTTGTTGGGAGGCACTGCCTGATAGTTAGCCTTTTGAGGCTGTGTTGCTTGTGCAGGCTTAGGGACATTGATTGCAACTTGGTTGACCACCACGGGTTTCTGTTGCGTGGTCCCGATTTTAGTGTTCTTAGTCCACTCTTTTTTCTTAGGTTTGGCTATCTCGCCATCCTGTATTTTGATCTCTTCAATAATTCTGGCTTGTGCCAGAGCTTCTTCTAAGGTTGCATATTGCTGCAGCTGCAATAGCATAGAGATCGATCTCAAACAACTCTTTGAGAACATTTGAGTGAGGTCGGACATAGGAGGGAGGTAGGGCAGCTTTGAAAGCAAAGTCCTCCACCGATTCCCGTAGGCCGCCATGGTCTCTTCCTCATACTGCCTGAGGCTGGCTAAGTCACTTAGTGACGCCTTCTTCTTGGTGTTGAAGGTGAAGCGTTCGAGGAACGCATCCACTAACTGATCTAAGTTTTTGATGCTATGCTTTGGTAATTGGGTAAACCAATCCGAGGCAGGGCCTACGAATGTGGTTATAAATGTTCTTAATAACAAAGCATCATTGTCCTGAATGCCAAAGCATTGGCTCAGAAATCTCGTCACATGCTCTTGAGCATCTTCCTCACCTCTAAAGGTTGCCAACTGAGGCAGCTTAAAGTGTTCAGGGTAAGGAGGTGCTGGCACTGACGGATGCACAGGATGACTATGGAGCTGGCGTAAAGTGGGCTTTTGGGGCCCAAAAGTTTTGGTTTCCATAGACTCTAGATGCTCTAGCAATGCTTTATATGCATCTGAGGATTTAATTTCTTCCTCTTTGGTTTGCTCCCGTTGTGGGTTGTGGGAGACTTGAGGCCTATGGAGGGGTGGCTGGATAGCAACCCCCCCGCCTTGGTAGGGCATTTTGGCCCACTCATCTTCTTGCTCGTACTCCTCGTAAGCTTCTTGAGGAGTCTCTGGGTGAGACCTATGACCCTGGGTGGGTCCCCGCGGAGGGTACCCATCATTGTTCCGGGGAGTGGCCTCCCGTTCAGGTCTAGGAGGTCTCGGAGGTAGCACTTGGTAAGGTCATGGAGACCTATCTCGCACCAAGGGGTTGCGCCTCTCATATGGTTCCGCCCTTTGGGTGCATGGGGTTGGAACCCTTTCAGGCACCGGGTTATGGAGCAGCTCATCTGTTTGGCACCTAATGCACTCTTTGCTAAGGCGATATAAATGCTCTAGCTATTGTTGGTCTTGCTCAAGCCGCGTGATCTGCGCTTGGTGGGCGGCATGTCTGGCGACTGCCAGGTCGATTTGTTCCACCATATTGAGCCTAGGAGGCCTAGATGCCTCTCCTATGCATTTACCTCGATCGCGATGATCCGAGATCTCAATAGGTCACTTCCCTCTGTCGAGGTTGGTGGCATTTACCCGAGGCTCTGGCCTCAGTGGGTGATCATGGTATATAGCTGGTGCGGAGGCGCATGGCCCCCATGCTGTATATTGCTCTTGAGGAATGTAATCATCTTCCTCGTGCTCCCTTTCATATGTGTGAAAGGGGCGGGCAGAGTTAGCTCACCCTGTTTGAAGAGCCTTGCACTCTGGATTTTGTCTATTGGTTCTAATAGTTAGAAGGGGTAAAGGGGGGATGACATAATCATGTGGCCCCTCTTTATGGTCCCTATACGGCTCTAGCACTTCATCACACGATGGCCACTCATAACGAGCATCCAAAGGAGCCCTTCTGCCTAAGTCAAATGGTACGTGTACGGACTCTTCCTGAAAGGGTTCATGTTGACTGGGTGTGCCCCTCAAAGGGGTGTCTCTATAGTCTTGTTCTGAAATGTCCCTATGTGGACTGTCTCATGGGTCAGGCCACCAAGGTGGAATGACCAAGTCCTTGTGGCTGTAGCGGAGGTGACTTGTGCCTCCTTGTACACTCTCCGTAGCTTCCGCCCGTGATTGGGCTTGGCTACGGGTGTACACCATGGTGGTATCTCTCTACAAGCTATGTAGATTTTTATCTCTTTTATGATTTTTTTATGCTACACTAAACAGAAAATATCACACACACACACAAGCAGTGATTATCTCGTTTAAAGATTGAAAGTGTGTCCTAGACCTGGTTTAGTGTGTTTTTTATTTTTGTTTTGTTTTTTTTTTTTTTTTGGTTTTAAAGAATGTTTAAATGCAAAATGATGGCTCTTATGACTCCCAAAAATGGTCGCCCCTTCGATATACCATTGCCATGCCGATATACCAACCTCTCTATATACCCACCCTTACGTGAGGGAAACTATAGGTACGTGAGAGCAGATGGTACATGGAACGTAGGCGGTACGAAAGGGGAATCACCCTATTTATGACACCTACCATAGAAGACTTATCCTCATGCATTGGGAATCACCCCAGCTACACTCGGTCAGCTTTCATCAGGATTTACGTCTAGCAACAGTAGCGATCGGGGTAATGGATGCAAGATTCAAGCCAAGGTGGTGATGAAATCCACCGTTGGTCTTGATCAAGGGTTGGGGTTTTATGACCAGCTCCTTGGTTTTTAATTTGCCACGTGGTGTGTGGGGTTCTTTTTATTTTGCAAAAGGAAACAAGCAAGCAGCAAAAAGAAAACTTTCCCTAAGCAAGCAAGTAATCCAGAAACAGAAAAATTGATAGCAAAAAATGACAGGGAAAGTTCAGAATCCTTACCTCTTCTCTGCCCAAATATTCTGGTTCTGAGTCTCTGTCCTAAAAATGCGTAGAGAGCTATTCATCCCTGGGTCGAAAGAATAATAGAACTGTATTCATCACAGGGTGGGGCGCATTCCCATTCGTCCCTGGATGAGACAAATTACAGCTCTGTGTTCGCCACAGGCTGGAACGAACAACAGTCCCGCATTCAAAAAAAAGATACCTGCAAGCAAAGCAAGCTTTGATCAGATTTTTGATCTAAAAAAGTAGAGGACAGGGTCCCACCGTGATCGCCACTGAAAGCACGAGGATACGGAAACAAGAAAGGAAAAACTCCAAGCACGATGCAAAAATGGAACTAAACTTAACGCTAAATCCTACGAATTAAAAATGCATAAAAATGGAGAAAGCATAAATGAATTGAAACCCAAATGAAATAAATAGCCCTTTTCTTTTATTGATGTATTTCACAATTCGGTTACAATTCGCCTCCTCCCTTTTCAGGGGCGAGGAGCGTTAAATTCGTCTCTTGGTTACATCCATGGATAGCCATCCTTCTTCCGCGTGCCCACATGTAAGATGGGTGGACCAAAATATCACCGCCGCTTGTGTATACGAGTGTCGATTCCTTGCTGCTCCTCCGATGTTCCGATCCTACGTTCAAAGAAACAAAAAGATAGTCAATAGCACCTACAAAGAAGATCAAACATGCAATCTCAAAACCCAAAAACTAATGCATGCGAAGAAATAAATAAAATGATGATCAAAACAACTCCAAATCGACTAAAATTTTCATAGAGGCATGGGAACATCATCGGGAAGGCATTGCAAAAAGAACAGTCTACAAATTCATCATGGATTCGTATTCGTTCTGGGGCGGGACGAATATACCTGCAACAAAATGCCGAATAGAACCGTCCCAAATGTCACCTCCAGATGGCTCCAAATTTCTTGCAAAAGTGGGGGTTAGCTAATTGGGGGCATTTTGGGATGACCCAGATGGTCGGATTTCCCCAATTCGGCCTCTAACACCCAGATTTCGATGGCGCCCTCTACAAGTTAGTGGAGGCGAAAACATGATAAAACATAATAGCAATTGATCAAAACGATATGAAATTGAAATTGTAAACTATCTAAGCAGCATAACGATTGAATACAAAATGAAAATGATAGAAAGAAAATCTGCCATAGATTCCCAATCGTTCCTAAAAGGGACGATTAGACCTGCAGTAGTGCGGGGGCGCCCGGGCAGGCCGCCCACCGTTTGGGGCCTGATTTCGGCACCAATCCACTTGGGATGGGTCCAAAATCTCTTACAGGGTGTTGTCGGCAAATTGGGTGGTATACTGTGGTCAAGTGTCGGGTTTTGGGCTCAAGATTCATCCTTCCAATAGTCACCCAATGACCTCCTCTCTAAAAGAGATCAAGGATGTGAAAGGCACAAATCGCACAAGGATGTATGGGGAAGTAAAACGGCAGCACTTCGTTGCTCAAAAATGCTCCTACTCTCTATCTTTTGGGGTGAGAAAGCTCACCAATTTATAGACCTGGAGGTCTCTTGGGATGAACATGCAGAGGCGCCACTTGGCAGCCATGCCCTTCCAGGGGAGGGAAGATTCCTCCCTGATTAGGGGCTTCATGACTGCCCCTGTAACAGCCTCTAACGCTCGAAAATGCTCACCCACACTCCCATGAAATGAAGGAGGCGTTAAGTGGCGGATCCGAGCTGCCATTTGTCATGAATTGACTTTTTGCTCGTCAAACCCGCTATTCGCTCCACCCCGGAGCGAATACTTCTATTCGTCCCTAGGCGGGGCGAATACCAAACCGTATTCGTTCCTGGGTGAAACGAGTATGGAGCAAAGTACCTGAGGGTGCCGAATTGACTTCTGACCTTCAAAAACTACTGAAAGAGTGGTTAGGACCACTGTTTAACCTCTAGGGGCTGCCCTGGGGGCTGTGTGTGTCAATGCGATCAGTGTTTGCAGTCACATAATCGGATTGGTGCTGTTTTGGTGTCTATAGACTACTACCATCGCTTCTAGACTGACTTATGTGACAAAACGAGATAAATTATGTGAAGAGATCAGATCAAGATTTCATAGATGCTTTAGTTCAAGCACATCCCACTCCCAAAGAACTTTGCTCGATGAAGCACCCCACTTGTTAGAGCACACTGCTCTTGGATTACCCCTCCCGATGGAGCACCCTCGCTTGCTGAGTGCCCCACTCCATGTCTATTTTTGGCAAAAGGATAAAGATGATGTGTCACCTCATAATTATGATGGGGTACATTGTATGTGGTCCATTTCATAGCTATATTTTCAAGTATAAATAAGAGCTTGATGCTCATTGTAAGGGTCATTTGGTCTTCAAAGCATACTATAGCTACTCTTTGGATAAGATTATAAAACAAATTCAAAGTTGCAAAATCAATAAAGAGGGGCGTGGCATTTCAATTCAATTGTGTCTTTGACCTTTCAATTATGAATGTGTGGAATAAGTAGCTCTACCCTCCTCTCCCCCTATTAGTTCTCTTTGCTTGATATTGCAGGTTATTCAAAAATATTACATGTTGTAGTTGTTCAGTGTGCTGAAAACGGCACTTGCACCAAACCTAAACCTTGCTATGACTTTGGCCATATTTTCATTTCCTTGTCTCCCAAAACAAAAGTAGATCAAATTTATTTTTCACACTTTAGATTAGTTTGTTTTCCTTGTTGTCAGTTTATATTTAGATAGAAGTTAGAAGGGAACCAGCCCAAGATCCGGAGGTTGGGAAGAGTGAAAACTTCCCCATCCATTTATTGAACTGTAGTCACCGGTACTAATCAAATTTGTTGATTTATGTGTTCAACAATTACTAATCTACCTAACTTATGCAGTCGTTGTTGTCTTTCCTGCAAGTGTAGATGTTATTGAAATTATCCTATAAGCAAGAGATGTCTTAAATAATTACTCCAAGGACAATTTCCAAAGAAATAAAAAAATAAGGTATTATTAGGTGTTATTTGATATATGAACTATCTTTTATGGGTATACACATGTACAATGTATGCACACACATTTGTCGTATATGAACATATATATGACACATAGATGCATAAGATAATGCTTATAGAGTTATTCATGGTTACGTCCATGACTATATACATAAACTTGTCTAGTTATTTGGGACATGTAAACATCATTACCTATCTATTTTGCAGTGAGTAGTTAGTTTGGCTTATGGGCTCTATAGTATAGCAGAAATATATTAAAGCATCATTAATTTATTCTTCAAATAAAAATATACAAAGTTAATTTTTTTCTAGAGGGGAGGTTGGCTGTAAATCTCAGTTATAGATTAATTAATTAAATACTAAGTTGATTTTAATATATATGCTTGGATGTTGATCATCTCTTAATATCATCCTTGACATCTTTTTACAAGTTTGTTTACTTTTTGGAGAAGAATTTGTCATTTTCAACTTTATAATTTTTGTGAACTCAGATTTTTCATTTTTCAATAACCTAATTGTTATATTTGGTCCGTCCCTTTCTTAGAGGTCTATGAATACCTATTATACTTCTATTTTGCTAGTTGATTCTGCTTGTGGAGGAGAGAATCCATTCCTTTTTTACTTGGCTTTCTTTTTGTTATTCTTATAAAATAGAGGGGCATCTTCTTGGTATGCTTATTGATTATTTTATTTGTTGCATTTGGAATAAAATAAAAAATCATATTGCACATCTATTGTATGTTGAATATGTAACTTTTCTTATGTGATTGTTAACTATTTATTCATGTACTCATTAGTGTACGAGTATTAAAGGTTTATTAAGCACTTGCGAGACTATAAATGTACACTTTGTGGTTCTTTTGTGGTGTCTCTAATGAATATTGTTAGAAAATATCAAATTACGTGCAAGCAGAAAACACAACAACGCAGAAAAATAGGAACGCATATTTTACGTGGAAAACATGTAATATGAAAGAAAAACCATGGGGCAATGACAACTTTGATCTTTTATTGATTTTGGCAAACGTTTTTGCATTCAATCAACTTTTACATGCAAGGGGTAATTTCTATTTTATAGAAAAATAAAAAATTGTTCGTTTCCTTTCCAAAAAAGGAAGACTCCAAAAAATTGTTCGCTTCCTCTTCCAAAAATTGTTCGCTTCCAAAAACATGTTCGTTGCCTCTTCAAAAATCTATTCACTTCCCGTGAATATGGATATGGAATTGCACCACCATACACCTCGTTGTTGAAGAGCATTGGAGATCTATATATTGACTTCACCTCCTAACAATATCTTACATGAATAAATTTTGTAGCCATTTTGGAGAATCTAGAATCCTGTAGGAGGCAATGGATGAGGGGTAATTGGTACACCTTATTTTTTGTTTCCTACAATATTGGATAGTCTATTCAAAATAAAGTATAACGTACTTTTTTGTCTTATGTACATATCCCTCATACTGAAAATGTCCATGCATCAAGTCTAAAAACTTACAATTTTTAGAATTCAAGTATTTTAGAGGTAAATTTCATTGAGCATGCGCATGATAAGTAGGGATATGAACGTACAACTGTCCTGGCACGACTCGAGTCCAAATTAATTCAAATGCAGAATAACTATTGGTTTGTGCATGCATTTCAATTTTCTAATGGTATGAAGATGCATTCACTTCATTAGTATTTAATATTGTATTGATGTTTTAAATTTAATTTTTAGGACACACAATTATCCGTTGATTGGCTATGCTCCCAAGTGAGGAAAGAAGAATGAAAAATATTCACTTTTAGTAAAAGGTATACGTAATGTCAGCTTTGTGGTTAGGTAGTTACCTTCGGTTTACATGATGTTGACTTCCAATGAAGCATGTAGTTAGTTTTTCTTTTTTCACACTTTGGTTATGCCACATGGTTATGGCATGTTATGATCTAGATGCTTTTTGGCCATGGAGTATATTAGATGTATTATAAATATTTTTCCTTTGACAACAAGGATTATGGACTGTACTGCAACAGAGATCGAGGCATGTGAAATGTGTGGCCTCTCTTCTACCAGTGGAAAGAAGGCTGAAAAGACATTAGTTTCAGCCATGAAAGGTATTACTTTATGTGAACTTGCTATGAAACCCATAATTAGTCCGCTTATTTTAACACTTTGCTAGTGACATAGCTTTATTCAGTTTATGCATAAGTTCGACGAATAAACCCTAAATTCGGTAAAAAAATAATTGATTGAAAAACAAGTGGGGAACGCACGTGGGAAGGGGAAAATGCATGCAAAAAAAAATTCGCATGTATTTTCAACCCTAAATTCGACAGGATTGACAAGTGTTTTCCCTTTATATTTGATTTTTGGAAATATTTACAACATTCAAAAATCTGCGAATTTGGCAATAGCCAACTGCATGCAACTGCAAGTTTTAGCTTCTACAACTGCATTAAATTTTACTCTATATTGTAATTTAGTAGTTTTGGTAGGTTAAATAAATTTGTTGTGATTTACTGTAATAGATTTATTGTTTTTATATGAATTTTATGATATTTGTTTTATATATTTTTTAAATAAAAAATAAAATAAAATAAGATATTTTTACATTTAATTTTAATGTTTATATATAATATTTGATACATTTTAAATAAAAGTTTTATATTAAAAATTTTGAGACTTTCAAACATCTGTTTTGGTTCTATCCTCAAGCTCAGTCTGCTTGGTCCTGGATTCACTCATTGTTCAAGCCCTTTCATCCTGAATTTTTCAGATGGCATATGATCTTTTTTGGAGATAACAGTTGTTGCCTGCTAATATTTCTGCTCTATGGAATTTCTTTCATGCTATTATTTTGTTTCAAATTTGGAAAGCTAGGAATGTTGTTGTCTATTCTGGAGATTCAATTTCTAATCAATTTTCTTTGCATAAAAAAATTACAATATTTTCTATTATTACTGTTCAACTCCATTCGTAGGCTTCCAAGTTGACTCATGAGTTGACGCATTTTATAAATCTTATCAGGTTCTGGCATGAGGCTCAGTGCACTATCAACATGCCTTCGTCTAACATCCTTCCGCCTTAAGGTCCCTCTATTTCTTTGAGGCCTTGATGTAGTAGGTTGAGGGGGTGACATTTTCTAGCATCAGGTTGTTCTGTCAGTGCCCACAATAGGGCCCAGTATCCTCTTAGAGTGGCTCCCTTTGTTTAGTTATTCTTTTTATTCACCCTTTTAGGGGATGGTTTTTTTTTTGGCCTCAAGTCTCTAAGATCTTGATTGTTTGGGTGGCCTTGCATCCCGAGCTGTGATTTTTCCAGCTCCCCTTTTATTGTAATCTCTCTTATTTTTTATTGAATATAATTGTTGGTTTCAATAAAATTTTGATAGATTTAAGTAAAAATTTTATATTAAAAAATGTAGAAAGTAGGTTTACATTCTTTTAATACATTCTAATAAAATTTTATATTTAAATTTTGAAAGTAAAATTAAATGGTGTTTTTTTTAGAAAAATTATTTAAATTGGCAACTGCAAAAGCTTGGAAATATATGACAAGAGAATTAGTAATGTTTGTTTCGAGTTTCCATTTGAGTTTTTTAGTTAATAATTTATTTAAATAACATTGAAATGATATAGTACATTTACAATATATCAAATTTTATGTCAAATTGTATTCCGCATTTTTAAACATATCGAACTTCTTTCGAATTTCAAGAATGTCGAACACAAATACGAACTCGAAATTGATAACTAAGACTACAACTGGTTAGTTCAATATTAGACTGGTTGCGCTTTCTCTGAACTTCACCTGCATATTGAGGCTTTTTCAATACATTTAGGACTTGTGTTCTTTTATTTTTGGAGGTTCCTCTTGTGCTTCTTTGTTTTTAATATCTCCTTTGACCACATTCAGTGCTCTTGCAATTGCATCCATCCCATCCATCATTGGGAACTGTTCTCAATATTCTTTCTTGGTCTTACCTTCCTAGTTTTCATTGAATATTATCAACCTTTTAATCCAAAACAAAATCTATTGGTATGCACTCCTCTCCAAGTTGTGGTTAAGCGAGGATATATTTTTTTTTATCAATATGCACTCCTCTCCAAGTTGCGGTTAAGGAAGAATATTAGAATGTGTAGACTTGCTTGTTTTGTCATAGAGCATATTTTTTAATTGACCCTTGGGATGAATTTATTTGGGCTATTGGAATTTTATTATTATTATTTTATTATGTGGCGGATGCCAACTTTTATCTTCTCACCTCCTCGAGACTGTAGAAAAGCATCACGTTTGTTCATTTCAATTATTTTATTATCAATTCTTTAATTCATTCTTCTTTAATAAAGTGTTCCTTATGTCACTTTCTTTCTTCTTTTAAATAATTTGTTATGTTGAATGTATGAATTCTCTAACATTGTATTTGGAGGGTTTATATTGATTGGATGTGTATTAAACTCTTAAAGTTAGGATTATCATCTACAATGGTTGCACACATGGTTTGACTTAAGCAGAGCATCACATTTGTTCATTTCAATTATCTTATTATCAATTCTTTCATTCATTCTTCTTTAATAAAGTGTTCCTTATGTCACTTTCTCTCTTCTTTTAAATGATTTGTTATGTTGAATGTATGAATTCTCTAACATTGTATTTGGAGGGTTTATATTGATTGGATATGAATTCTCAAACATTGTATTTGGAGGGTTTACATTGATTGGTTGCACACATGGTTTGACTTAAGCAGGTCCTAAAATCTAAATATGACAGACAAATTAGTGTTTGAACACCTCAACAAAAATATTCATGGAAATCATCTCATCAAATTGCAAATGCAAGATTCAAGATGCTATTGGAGGAAAGGAAAATAAAGAAATAAAAAATGTGTTCTTATCACGTGATCAAGGATTTGTTTTGAGCTATACATTTAGGCCTCCTAAAAGAAAGATGCATGCTTCTACCTAGCAAGCTAAGACTAGGTATTTTTAATGCCATTATGGAAGGATTCGCAATTAAGGTCCCAATGCCCACTAGGAAGAGGCATTGAAGGCAATTGTCTTATTGATTATTGTTCTAAATTAACTGCTACATTTGATGATGCATCCTCTAATTTTCTTCGTTCTATGTTAGGGCTCGATAATACTTCTACTACACTTGTACTTTGTGTAGTAAAATGTTGAGGAGAAGGAGATGGTTGTTGGCCATCTAGTTTTCTAACTCTGCTACTCATGGTATCTATATTATTCGTAGATGCTGATTTCTAATGTTCTGTAGTGATTTTTCTCCATAGATTCATAGAACTCCTTCCACTTAGAATTAACATCAAGAAAACCTTTAAGAGTCTTATTCAACTTGGTTGTTTTGCTAGCCTTTAGCAACCAACTCATTGTTCTTAGTAGCATGCTCGCTTCCATATGTTTTTTCAAAGTTATGAATAATTGGAAATGTACTTTCCTCTATTGCAACTTATGAACTTTTAGAAGATCCTAATATAATTTTGGTTTATCCTTAATCTTATGGAACACCAAATCGTAGACTCTATTTTTTGTGGGCCAAATAACTAGCTCTATTTTTTGTGGGCTTCAAATATGAATTTTTGTTTACTAATTTGGTAGAATTGTTCAAATTTTGCAGCACAAGGATCTAGTCACATGCATTTTTGGCTTCTAACAAATTTTTGAACTCTTTATCTTTTATTATTGTTGCTACCTGAGTGTTGAATCCAATCATTCACCCAATAATATAATCTATTATGTCTTTGCCTGATATGTATAGATAGGCACATATTTTCATATTTGTATTTAGAGCAGTTTCTGCCTTCAATGATAGGGAGTACCTAGGATGTAGTTGTAGCATTAGTATTTGATCTTTTACCAATTATCAGGATCTAATCCTCTGATATCAAATTGATCCTAAAACCAAACACTCTAAAAACATATAGATTTATTGACATTGTCAACATTCCTATAACACAAAGAATACAGACATAAGATTTGCACAATACATTTTCATATGATCTCAATGCAACTGCACTCCTCAAATGTTTCAGTACCAAATTATGATACTTACATTTGAAAGAGCCAGTAAAATGATTGTGAAACAGGAAACATTTTTGCTAGAATACATCTTTTAAATTCTATTTTATGATCAATAGAAATTATTTACCCATAAGAGTCCTGTGAATTTGGTTTCTCTCAAATTTTTTAAGCCAAAAACTGATAAAATAAGATGATGACAAAGATGATATATGTTTTTTAAATACTTAAAAAATAAGGCAAGCACGTCAAGGATGTTTTTATTATGGGAACTCTTTCAAAACCCTACTTTTTATAATAAATTAATTACGATACTTATGTTTGAAAGAGATAGTCATCTGATTGTGAAACATGAAACCTTTTTGTAGGAATACTTCTTTTAAATTATATTTTATGATTAGTATTAATTATTACAAGGATGTTTTTATTATGGGAACTCTTTCAAAACCCTTCTTTTTATAATAAATAAATTATGATACTTCCATTTGAAAGAGCTAGTCATCTGATTGTGAAAGAGGAAACTTTTTTGCGGGAATACTTCTTTTAAATTATATTTTATGATTAGTAAGAATTATTTGCCCATAAGAGTCATGTTAATTTGGTTTCTCTCAAATTTTCGAAGCCAAAAACTGATAAAAGAAGATGATATATATTTTTTGAATACTTAAAAAATAAAGCAGGCAGTTCAAGGATATTTTTATTATGGGAACTCTTTCAAAACCCTACTTTTTATAATAAATTAATGAATAAAAAATGTTTGGAGCAAGAAAATTTTCCAAATCTCAATGGTTTCTCTTGGATGAAAATTTGGCCACCTGAAGCCATCACCAAGGCCTTATATTCCTTTGATTAACAACCCAAATCAAAATTCTTATTTGTATCTGTTTGCAAAGAAGAGGATATCATGGACCTTTTAAGTGTCCTTTGTGGGAGGATTGGAAACATTTGATCATTTCTTTATTGTCTTGTTGCTTCTATTTTTTTGGATCACCTTTAAAAACTATTGGAACTTTGTTGGGTTGCAATGTTGATATTGGAAGAGTTGATGATACATTGGGTTAGTGGTCTCAAAGCTAAAGCATTGAGCATTCTAGGGAGGATTGGTCTTGTAATTATTTGTTGGATTTTTTTTGGTAGGTAAAGTAAAATTTATTTACTTACGGGTTGAAGGGATTCGCCCCTATTTACAAGAAGATCATTTGCATTCAAAATGCAAGCCAAAAATACCAATTTACAATAGTTCATCTGCATTCGTAATGCAGGGTAAAAACACCAGCACCATAGTCGAAAACCAACAAAAACTAACAATCGAGCTAAACCAAAACAAACTGACCGATGGTGTCGAAGAGACACCTTTTAGGTGGTTAGAACCACGGGTAAAATTTGGCCATTGATGATTGGCCTTTGCGAATATTCTAACAGCGTTAGAGAAGAGGCACCCTCCTGCTTTGGTAGAGCTAAGTGTTTGATCTTTTGTCATTATCTAGGTTGACTTTCTTGATGACTTTCGTGGGAAAGTTGTCTTCCCAAATGGTGAGGGAGCTCTCTTTGATTGCTCTATTTGCCAAGGTGTTGACCACTTGATTGACCTCCCTGAACACATGCTTGATCTGGGATTGCTCGTTGTTGCAAAGGTCTAGATGGCATTCTTGGATAATGTTCTCTATATTTTTCCTACCCTTGCTATTTCTTTGGATGAGTTTGACAATGATCTCCGAGTCCCCTTCGTAGATGACAGGGGTTACCAGGTTTTTGGAAATGTCAATACATCTCCAGAGGACCCTAGCTTTCATGAAGTTGTTGGTCTGGGACCCTAGATTTTCAATAAATACCATAAGTATTTTGCCACTATGATCTCTGAAGACCCATCCTACTCCCGCTTTGCCTGGGTTCCCTTTGGAGGCACGATCGAAGTTAGCCTTGAGCCAACCTTGGGGGGAGGGACCCAAGTGATTTGAGATCTGTCTTTTTCGGGTTTCTAAGACTTACTACGATCCTGGGGAATCTTGAGGGTGGAACAGAGTAATTATTCAATCCCTAGAGTAGGGCTGGCCTGACAAGGGATGAGTCCAAAATTTTTGGTGGCGTAAGCAAGGGCTCTGGCATCTATGGCTTTGCGGGTTCTGGGGCCTTTGTTGAAAACTTGCTTGTTACGCTCCAACCAAAGCTGCCAGAAGATGTGATGGATGAGGACTTCCTACAAAAAGCTTAGCCTGGGATGCTTGAAGGGCTTAGGCCATTGGAAAATGAACTCTTTGATAGATTTTGGCCAAGTCCAGCTAACCTGAAAGCTTTGGGTGGCTAGGGAGAAAACACTTCTGGAGTAGGGGCAATCCATCAAAATGTGGTGAACAGATTCCCAGGCCTGGAGGCATAGGAAACATCTATTCAATACCATGATCCCTCGCCACATGAGATTATCCCCAATAAGGATTTTGTTGTGGATGGTCGTCCAGTAGAAGTGCACAATTTTGGGAATGAGGGATTTGATCCACACCTTGTTAGCGACCACCTTCTCACAGCTGGGGGTGCCCTGGGAACCCATCTTCTCAATAATATGGGTCACGATCTTGATAGAGAAATTCTCGTCATTGGTGCCTTTCCAACATCGCTCATCTCTCCTATTGACACGGGGGAGGAAAGTTGATCGTTGGATCTCCTAAATCCCTTTCACGACTTCCCTGATGGATTCATTTCTTATTATGAAATTGATCTTCTTCCACTCCTAGGCTTTCGGGTTGGAGGAAATGAAGTCTGCAACCCTAAGCTCGAATCTGTTGTCATTCAAATGCCTGGTAGGGATCAAAATCGAATTGCTAATGAGGAGGGAATTCCTGACCCAGGTATCTTCCTAGAAGTTGATGTTGGCCCCATTCCCCAGCTTCCGTGAAGACCCTTCGAGGATGATTTTTTGGGTATGAGTGATGGATTTCTAGAAATAGAAATCATTGCGTAGGGGAGGCGCTTGGAGGAAGGCATGGTGCTGAAGGTACTTTCTTTTCACGATGTTTACCCATTCAATATTGACCTTATTCACTACTCTCCAAGCCTTCTTAGCTAGGAGAGCTCGGTTGGCAACTGAGATTCAGTGTAGACCAAGACCTTCCTGATCTTTAGGGGAGCAAACTTTATCCCAAGCTACTAGGTGGAGCTTTCTTGAGGCCTCCGATCTAGACCAAAGGAACTACTTTTGAATTTTTTCAATGGCTTCTCCCACCGAGGTTGGGATTTTGAACATAGACATGAAATATGTGGGGATGCTCTACAAGATGGATTTGACCAAAGTTGCCTTCCCTGCACTAGTGAGCAGGGCCCCTTTCCACCCAGCTAACTTGTTATAGATCTTTTCCACCACGTTTGCCCACATGGTTGGTCGAGCCCTGCCATGGAACATGGGGAGCCCAAGGTGAGTGGTCAGGAACTCAAAAATGGAACATCCCAGGATTCTGGCGATCTTGCGCTGTATTTTGGTCGAGGTATGGATGAAGGACAACTTGCTTTTAGTGTAATTGAATTTTTGGCTAGCAACTTCCTCGAAGCGATTGAGAATATCCTTGATCACCTTGGCATCTGCTATCGAAGCCTTAGTAGCCATCAATGTGTCATCTACAAACTACTGGTGAGTGGTGGGGGGAATCTCAGATGCTGCCTTGATCCCAGAAAGCTAACTGCAGGAGCAGACCTCCTTGATAGTTCTCCCCAAACTCTCTACCATGATGATGAATATAATGGGGGATAGAGGGTCATCCTACCTTAGGCCTCGAGAACTCAAGAAGTAACCTGTAGCAGAACCATTTACCATGATAGAGAACCAAGAAGAGGAAATGCAGTTGTAGATCAGGTTTACCCAGGACTCATGGAACCCGGACTTGAGAAGGATTTGGCTGAGGAATTCCCTGTTGACTCTTTCAAAGGCCTTGTTCATGTCCAGCTTGAGGAAGAAGGTAGTCGTGTCTAAAACCTGGGCTGAATGGATCAATTCATGGATGGTGATTACCCCATCGAGAATATTGCATCCTTTGACTATGCTCCCCTAACATAGGTCAATGATGGACAAAAGAATGTTGGATAGCCTGGACACCAGGGCTTTGGTGAGGATTTTGTAAATGACATTGCATAGGCTGATGGGCCGATAATCAGAGAGGGATAAAAAATTGGTCCCTTTGGGGATGAGATACAAGAAGGTGGAATTCACATCTCTGGGAATGGACCTAGAGATTTGCATTTCCCTAATGGCTTTAGAAATATCCTACCCCACAATGTCCCAGAAGGTCTGGAAAAACCTAGGCGAGAACCCGTCCGACCCAGGGGATTTGTCGGGCTTCATGGAAAAGAGGGTCTAGTGAACTTCATCCTGGAAGATGGGGCTGAGGAGAAAATAATTTTATTCCTGGGATATGATGGTGGGGATGATGGCCAGGAGGGATTCAATGGCCTCGGGGGCTTGGGGTGGGTTGGAACCTAGCAGGCTTCTAAAATGATTGATGGCTTCTTCTCTGATTGCATGGATATCTGAAATGGCTGCCCCATACTGCAAGACAAGGCTTTTGATCTTATTTGCACTCCTATGCCTTAAGGTTGAGATGTGGAAGAACTTGGTGTTGGCATCACCTTCCTTTAGCCAAAGATGTCTTGACTTCTAGCGCCAGAAAGTTTCCTCCTTGGTGAGGATGTTGTGGTACTCAGACAACAAGGCGCTCTCCTCATCCCTAAGACTGTCACTGTCTTTGCCTTTCTAAAAGGACTCCTCAATCTGGTTGATTCAATATTTAGCCTGATGTTTGTCTTCGAAGATGTTCTCGAAGGTTTCCTTATTCCACTTTTTCAAGTTCCCTTTGATGAACCTAAGTTTCTGGGTTACCTGATTAATAGCAGACCTCAAGAATTTTTGACTCCACCATGACTGTATCAAGCCCTTGAGATCCTTGTGGTGAATCCACATTGCTTCAAACCTAAAAGGGGTCTTGAACTGCGGTCTAGAATCTGATTCTAGGATGAGGGGACTATGATCAGAGCCTATCTTTGGGAGGGCTCATAAACTGGCATCCCCAAAGTAGGGGAGGGCTTCCTTGGGAAAGCATAAATCTATCTAGGCACTCTTGGATCAGACTGGTGCCCTTTCTTCTATTGCTCCAAGTGAAGAGGGACCCCTGAAGCTGGACATCCATGAGAGCGTTGGAATTAATGAAGTTTCTTAGGTCTGCAGTATCTCTGTGAGTGATGTTGTTCCCTCATTTTTTGTTCTTGAGGTGCAAAGGAGAATTGAATTCCCCTACCAAGATCCAGGGAGTTCCTTCGAAGACCTACCTCATTGAAGTGAGCATTTTCCACAGAGCTTATTTACCCATAGAGGTGTTCGGGGCATAGACATTTGACATCACCCAAGAATTATAGGATTTAGTATCCTGGAATAGGATGTTGCTTACCCTATCGTGGCCCAAAATAAGGTTTCCCTGGAGCTTGGTAGGATTCCAGAGACACAGGAGCCCTCCCGACGTCCCAGAAGCCGAGGAATGAATGAAATCGTAGTTTCGCCAAATCTTTCTAGCAATGTTAGGGGACCATTGATCACCCAATTTTGTTTCCTGAATGAGAAAAATGGTTGGATTATGTTCTCTCCTCATGGTTGCAGCCAGTCTCTGTTTGGCTACCCCATTTAGGCCTCTCGCATTCCAGGAGAGGACTTTCATTTCAAACTCTTGGAAATTATCTTGCCCCCTTTTCCTTGCTGAGTAGGGGGTTTGGATCTTCGACTTTCATCTTTGGAATTGTTTGTTGTTTCCTGAAATAGCATTCTCTAGGTTCCATTGGCTATATCTTTAGCCACATTTTTGTTCCTTATGTCCGAATTAGAGGGTCTTCCTCTCTTTTTTTCCCCTCCTACATCCATCATGGATTTCTAGGAGCTCCGAGTTATCCTGGGACTACTTTCTTCAGGGGATGACTGGTCCTCAGCTTCGTCATCAGCAGAGACAGAGTCTGAGTACATAGGAGATGTTGGGTCTTCAGGACCTGGGTGGGGGGACGAAGGAGGAGAGAAGGGAGGCGGGCCTTGAGGGATTCTCGAGGAAGAGGGGGAACAGAGGATGGGGGGAGGATTATGGATGGGGGCGATAGGGGGCATACCAGGGGAGGTCAAGGGGGCGAGAGGATGGTCATTGGTTTAGAGGTGGTCGGGATCTCGCCTTCCTCACAATCCTCACTGATAACAGAACTATGCAAAGGATTGAATTTATTGATTAGAGAAAAAAGTTACTTGCCTTACAATTGAGCAGGTCTAAAGGGGGTCTAGAAATAGCTTTGCTTGCCATCGACAAGACATGCGAGGGTTGATGTTACATCTTCTTTGACTGGTCCCTGGCAGGTTTTGACTGTGGCGAGATCCAAAGTTTGGGGCACTACGACTGAAGATGGCCCTGGGATTGGCACTCAGGGCAAAAAGTTGGCTTGTTTTCATAGAAGAGTGGTTGCTTCCAGTTGAAGTCACCATATATGAGGTTCAGGTGGTCTAGAAGCTGACTTTCCAGGTTCACATTCACGCAAATGCGGGCCTGGGTTAGCCGAGTTCTTGCCCGGGTGGCCGGGTCGATAGCCACGAGCTCGTTGATCGCCTTAGAAAGACCAAGCAAGGCATCTTCATAGAAGAAGTGGGCTGGGAGATCTAGAAGTCTAACCCAAATGGGGGTGAAATTGATGTTTTGGGAGTCGGGGTTGAAGTTTGGTTGCCATTTTTTGAGGAACAGACTTCGCCTTCCATAGAACCAGGGCCCTCCGGATAAGATGCGCTCTGCGTCTTCATGGGAATTGAGTTGAATCATGAAAAAACCCCTTGTCATTGTCGAGATCTCCAAGTTGCCTAGGGTTTTCCATTTTGAAGTCACCCATCTACGAATAGCATCTAAGTCAGGTCGCCCGCCAATGAATTTGCCTACCAAGGAGTTGGTATCTCGGGATTCATAGTTTTCCATGATGGATTTAGGGCATAGAACATTATTCCCTTGCATTATGAATTCGATGGTCGTAGATGACATAGGAATTCATTTTTTTGGAGCAATTCAGCAAAGGATGGCTTACCGCCTGCTGTTGGAACCTCGCCTGGGATATGGGGCCCTTGCTTGGCTATGGTGCTAGGCCTAACGGAGCCCTCGACGTCTCTGTTGCAATGATCAGGATCTAAGTGCGTCGCCATGGGGAGTGCCTGCGAGAATCATTTCACTGGCACGACCCAATTTTGGGAGTTGGGGAAGGTGCCCGGCTAGCCCTAGGAAGCAACGGGAGGATGGGCGGAGGGCAGGAAACAATCCGCAAAGGAAAAACGTGAAATCAAAAATCAAAAAAGGAGGGAAATAGACGGTCGAACACCAAACCCCCGTAGAAAAGGCCAAAAACCGCCAGGAGGCAGACTTTGCTTGCTACTACACGGACCTTCGTCGCTGTCATCCAATAACTCTGTAACTTGAAGCCATCAAAAAAATAGATCATCACCATTTAAGGCTTTAACTTCTAGATCTATTTGTTGGAATTTTTAGACTGAAAGGAATAAAACAATTTTCAAAAAATAAATTGACTCTTATCCAAGTTTGGATTTGCATTGTTGTTTCTTGCATGGTGTTTGTAGGTATGATGCTCATCATGGGATTTCTTGGGTGTGGAAAAGGACATGCAGCTAAGCTTTTTGTTACTAGATTTGAATATATATGTGGGTGTGATCTGTGACAATGGAATTAGTGCAAAGGATATGGATTGATCCATGATAAAATGCAAATGTCCAAAAGTTGGGTTTGTAAAACTTAATTTTGATGGTGTTTTCAAAGGAAACCTTGGAGAAGCTAGTAGAGGTGGCATTTTTTGAAATGAAATGATGAAGGAAAAATTCTTCTCATATATTTTGAATCGTATGGAAGTTTAACAAACAATTATGTAAATGCTAGGGCATTTATTAGAAGAATCAAGATTAAAGATTTAAAACTTTCACTAGACATTTAAAAAACATAAAGAATGATGGAAGACGGTGTAGAAACTTTTCAGATGATGTTTTGTCTCTAGCTTCAAGAACCCTCATCAAATCAAATTGAATATAAAAGAGTAGTTCTTAAAGAGATAGAATTGTTGCGGATAAAGAAATGAAAAGATAAAAAACTGTTTAAAATATAGTTAAATTCTAATTCTAATTAACAAAGCAATTTTATAAAAAATGAATCTTCTCTAGATATATAAATTTTGAATAAATCCAAGTTCAAAATTAAAGTGCTTCTAACAATAAAAATAAAAAATATTAATAAATCAATTATTAAGAAAATGAAAAATTAAATATATTAATATTCATAAAAAGACCTAAATAAATATGTAAAATAAGGCAAATTAACAATATATTTTAAAAGTACTAAGTTTGTAAATAAAATAAAGTGAGGAATAAAACCCCAATACAAATTAAACAATAGAAAATCAATTATATAATAATTCTCTCTTCCCATGCTTATCATGGGAAGTCTCAATTGCAGAAAAAGAAGAGCTAATAACTTGGCCAAAGGATTTGAACATAAATGGAAGAGTCATCTGCAACAACGGAATTAAAACAAAGGATCTACTTCGATCTATGGTAAAATGGAAATGTCCATAAATTAGGTTTATCAAAATTAATTTTGATGGTGCTTCTAAAGGAAGTCCAGGAAAAGCTAGTGGAGGTGGTGTTTTTAAAAATAGTGAAGGAAAAATTCTTCTCACTTATTCATAATCATATGGAACTTCAACTAGCAACTATGCAGAGGCTGGGGCACTTCTTACTAGGATTAAAATTGTAGTAGAAAAAGGATGGAAATATATTTCAATTGTATAGGACTCACAAATTATCATCAATGCTATTAACAAAAATGGATGTGGAGACTAGATAAAAAATAATATTATTGTTGATGTTCATCATTTATTACTGCCTCAGTGTGAGCATATTTATAGAGAAGGAAATCGATTAGCAGATAGATTAGAGAATTATGGTATTGATCTACATCTCCGTGAAATTCAAATTTTAGATCTTAGCGAATTGGCCAAGTGAGATTTTATGTCTTAACCAAAATGATGTCAAGGAGTTGATTGTGGAAACATAGCACTTTGAGGAACTGGAAGAATATATTTAGGAGAAAAAGAAAAGAAAAAATCTTGATAAAAATGTTTACTACAACAAATGTAATATTATGGTATTTTGATGGGAGTGGCCTCCAATAGAAGCCACATAAACCTATTCAAAAAAATTTCTCATCCAGGTGTTGTAGGTGAGTTGGAGAGGAGAGGGCAATCCTCCAAGGGAGGTCCCAGGTTCGAATCTCCACCTTACCAAAAAGTTGAATTGGGTACCCAAAATCCAATTGATAATGTTGGTGCGGGCAGGGTCGAGTGTAACTCCCGGGTGATTTTGACGGTGTAGAACCCCCTAGTTGTGGTCTCTCATACAAAGGCAGCCTCGCAAGGGGTTTTTCGCTTAAAAAAATCTCCAATTGATAATGTTGGTGCGGGCAGGGTCGAGCGGAACTCCCAGGTGACTTTGATGGTGTAGAACCCCCTAGTTGTGGTCTCTCAAACCAAGGCGGCCCCGCAAGGGATTTTTCACTTTTAAAAAAATCTATTTTCCCACATATCCAGATTTAGACCACGCCAAGTGTGTGAGCTTGTTACAAATTAAATGAAATTAATTAAATAATATTACAAGAACATATTTCAACAAAGATAAATTAAACTACAACTACTAGATAATGAATACAAACAATGACTCGTGAATTAGAAAATAAACTTTAAAATTATGAAAACATAACCAAAAAATAAATTAGATTGAAAAATAAAATAGTTAACTAATAATACAAACCAAATAAAACTACAACCAACAAAGAAAATGAATAATTAAATAGGATCAGATTTAAAATAAAAACATTGACTTTAAATTGTTCAAACCAAAAATTTAAGAGAAAAACAAATAATTTAATTAAAATATAAATATAGAGACTAGCAAAAATCATTTATGCCAATGAAAATTAAAAATTAAAAAGCATAACTAATAAAGTGATAAATAACAAAACCCCAATACAAATTAAAATATAAAAAATCAATTATATAATAATTCTCTCTTCCCACCCAAATTTAGTGTGAGCTTGTTACAAAACAATATAATAATAAATTAAATAGAATTAATTAAACAATAATACAAGAACATATTTCTAGATAAATTAAACTACAACTACTAGATAATGAATACAAACAATGATTCATGAATTAGAAAATAAACCTTAAAATTATGAAAACATAACAAAAAAATAAATTAGATTGGAAAAAATAGTTAACTAATAATACAAACCAAATAAAACTACAACCAACAAAGAAAATGAATAATTAAATAGGATCACTAATAGATTTAAAAATAAAAACATTGACTTTAAATTGTCCAAACTAAAAATTTAAGAAAAAACAAATAATTTAATTAAAATATAAAAATAGAGGCTAGCAAAAGCTATTTATACCAATAAAATTAAAAATTAAAAAGCAACCCCAATATAAATTAAAATATAGAAAATCAATTATATAATAATTTTCTCTTCCGACTGACCAGATTTAGACCGCAACAGGTTGTGTGTTGTGTGTGAGCTTGTTACAAAAAATATATAATAATAAATTAAATGAAATTAATTAAACAATAATACAAGAACATTTGGTGCATCAAAAGTTCAATTCAAGGTCCGAGGTGTAGACCAATTGGTTCATCCAAACCCCATAAGGGGGAGGCCAAGGTTCAAACCGGCCCAACGTCCTCGCCGGAAGTTAAAGGAAGGGGAAAGAGGGGGGAAAAGGAAAGATTCCCAATACAAAAAAAAAAACAAAAAAAAAAAAAATAATACAAGAACATATTTCAACAAAGATAAATTAAACTACAACTACTACATAATGAATACAAACAATGACTCATGAATTAGAAAATAAACTTTAAAATTATAAAAACATAACCAAAAACCAAATTAGATTGAAAAAAATTAGCTAACTAATAATATAAACCAAATAAAACTACAACCAACAAAGAAAATGAATAATTAAATAGGATCAGTAATAGATTTAAAAATAAAAACATTGACTATAAATTGTCCATACCAAAAATTTAAGAGAAAAACAAATAATTTAATTAAAATATAAATATAGAGGCTAGCCAAAGCTATTTATACCAATAAAATTAAAAATTAAAAAGTGAACTTCGTAATACTTCTTAAAATTCCTCTCAAGATCAGTTGATTGAGGTTTGAGGATGGCAGGAGCAGCGGGAGCAGCGGGAGGCGAAGGCGATGGCGATGGCGGGTTTTGTTCGGGTGGATCATCAGAGGGTAGAGTAGGGGCAGGTAAGACTAGGGTAGGTTTTGGGGATTCGGGGTCCCTCGGGATTCATCCAGAGAACCCTCAAGACAAAGTACCCCCTGACAAAGGCACAGCTGAAGGTCCCATTCGGCCAGGTGCGGCTTCCTACGCTCAGGTCACTAGAAGCTGGGGTAGCGCACCAACTCTTGCAGGAGCCCACCTAGCCTAGGTCGGGGTAGACATCATGATACCACAAGAGGTTTTTTCCTCCTACGTTTCCAAAGCATCCTTCTCTCTATTCGGTAAGTTTATGGGGGGACGGCCAGACATGGAGACCATAAGGTGATGGGATTTCCCCAAATGGAAAACTTTAGGGAATATGGAGATTATAGCCCTTTCTCAGGGGTTCTTTATCATCAAACTCTACAACCATGACGATGCAAGCAGGATTCTAATAGGACCCTGGTTCCTAGGTAGAAGAAGCATGTTCCTCAAGTGGTGGGCAGCATATTTCAACCCCAATACTCAAAATATCAACTATGTACCAGTTTGGATCCGCCTCCCAGACTTATCCTTTCACCTGTGGTAATAGGAAATCCTGAAAGCCATTACGAGGTTAGTTAGAGAACTAGTGGTTGTCGACTCAACAACCAAAGCGGGATCCAGGATGGTTCATGTCTGTATCTGTGTGAACACCAATCTGGAGAGGGAACTACATTCCTTTGTAAATATGGTTTCAAGATCCTTTTGGTGGCATCAACCCCTTGAATATGAGAATAAACCAGCCTTCTGTGCTCAATGTAACATGTAAGGCGACCTCATAAACCAGTGCCCCCACTCCAACCAACCCAGGGTGGTTGAAGCTGACAACCCCTCATATCCAAAGGCACCGCTCAGGCCTCGAAACTGGTTCTCTCCTTAGAAAACCAGCATCCCAAGGAAGGTCGTCCATAGGGAGGATGGTCCCGCAATGCAATCAAACCAGGATGGTCCCATAGTGCATGCAAACCAGGATGGTCTTGTAAGGCATGCAAACCAGGAAGCTCCCGTAGTGCAAGAAAACTAGGAGGCTACCCAAGGAAGGGTCGACTCATCGACGAACAAGGGAAAAAGCATCGTCGACCCCCCTCCGTCCATGGGTATGGATCAGGTATGTCATTCAGTTATCCCCACTGAGTTTTCTTCTAAGGGTCTTGTGGATCCCCCTATGGCCAAACCCCCCTTGTTTTCCCCCAAGTTAACCTGGTTGAGTCGGATCCCCCAGGATATCCGTCCAAGTCTGAGCCTCCCTTCCACCCGCAGAACTCTGACCTAGCATCCATTCATACCGATAGTGAGGATGAAGGCAACCCAGTCCCTTCCTAGGCCCGATCTGAAAGCTTCAGTCCAAAGCAAACCCGAAGCAGAACATCCCACATTGATTTTGGGAGTGAGAGAAAAATAGGAAGGCCTTCCCTAGCAGAGCAGAGAAGAAAAGAAGCAGCAAACGATATAGCCAATGGCTCCCAATCCACCCTGCTAGCCGACCACCTCAATTTGATAAGAGAAGAACCAAAGAATCCCAAACCTCCCCTACAGCAAGGAAAGGGAGGCAAAAAACCCCTAAAATTTTGAAATGAAGGTCCTCACTTGGAATGTGAGAGGGCTCAATGCTGCCCCCAAGAGACGGATAGCTACTAACCTTAGAAAAGAACATTGCCCCACTATCTTCATCCTTCAAGAAACCAAGGTGAATGAAATATCCTCTCCTATAGCTACCAAAGCTATATGGCACAAAAGTGAATTTGTGTTTGTTCCTACCCAAGGAACATTCGACGGTCTGCTATGCATGTGGGATCCAGCCAAAGTGGAAGGAAGGTTGATCTCATCCTCCAATAGGATTATCAATTTGTTGTTCCATTGCAAAATCAGCAACAAGACGTGGATTTTTTCTAGTATCTACACCCCGAACAACCTCTTAGAAAAAGTCGCACTGTGGAATTTGATCAGCCGCATGAGGAGCTCTTTCGAAATAATCCCTTCGATCCTGGTTGGAGATTTCAACTATCCCTTGTTTTCGGATGATAAGCATGGAGGCAACATGGTGGACACTAGAAGCATGGAGGAATTTGACAAATTCATAGATGTGAATGAACTGATGGATGTTCAGCTAAAAGGAGCCAAGTACACATGGAGCAACAGAAGATCTAGCACCAATCTCATTCAAGTGAAGCTGGACAGAGTCCTCCTCTCTCGTGAAGCCATCCCTATCTTTGGGGATGCCACCCTCCGCTCCCTTCCCAGAATAGGCTTGGATCATAGCCCCCTGATGTTTGAAAATGCCAAAGCCCCTTCCTTCAAGATCCCCTTTCGCTTTGAGTCAATGTGGTTTCACCACCCAGATTTCAAGAACCAGGTGTCCTAGTGGTGGTAACATTCGTTCTAGGGATCCCCGTCAGGAAGGCTATACCAAAAACTTAGATTCGTCAAAGGACAACTCAGAACTTGGAACAAAGAGATTTTTGGCAATATTTTTGAAAAAAATGGGTGATCAAAGAAAAGCTGGAAGTCATAGAACAACAAATCCAGGAAGGCAACCATGAAAGCAATATCAGAACGGAGGAGAGGTAACTCCTAGGTGAGTACCACAACATCCTGGCCAGAGAAGAAACCTACTGGCGACAAAAGTCATGAGCCTTATGGCTCAAGTATGGGGACTCAAATACCAAGTTCTTTCATGCATCCACACTGAGAAACAGAAGCTCCAACAAAATCACATATCTCACTTGTTCCAATGGAAGGGTCACCAATGATATTTCGGAGATCAGGGATGAAGTTGTCAACTTTTTGAAGTCCCTCTTGGGAACTTCCACCCCAGAGTCTCCCCAAGTTGTGGAGGCTCTCCTAGCCAACATACCTCACTCTATTTCTGATTCCACCAATGAAATGCTCACCAACCCCCTCGTAGTGGATGAAATCAAAGGGTCCCTCTTCTCCATGCAATCGAACAAGGCCCCTAGCTCGGATGGGTTTCTCCCCTGCTTCTATCAAGCCTTTTGGGACTTGATTGGGGCTAAGGTATGCGCATAAATTAGGGATATCTAGATGTCTGAATCCATTCCTTGGAGGATCAATTCAACATTCATTGCTCTAGTCCCTAAAGTCTCGACCTGCAAGTCCCTGTCGAACTTTCGACCCATTAGCCTCTGCAATGTCCTCTATAAGATCCTGACCAAAGCTCTAACCAATAGGCTCAAATCAATCCTTCCCCTCATCATTGACCCATGCCAGGGAAGTTCATTTAAAGGGAGGATCATTACTGATGGAGTCATTACCATTCATGAGGCCCTCCACTCCGCCACCCTAGCCAAGAAACCAGTTCTCCTTCTCAAGTTGGACATGAACAAGGCCTTTGATAGGGTCCGATGGGAGTTCCTAATCGACATCCTCCTCAAGTTTAGCTTCCACCTGAGCTGGGTTAGGCTCATAAATAAGTGCATATCCTCCCCCTGGTTCTCCGTCCTTGTCAATGGATCCCCTGTTGGGTTCTTTCCTAGCTCGAGAGGCCTAAGGCAAGGAGACCCCCTTGTCCCCCATATTGTTCATCATCCTGGCTGAAGCTTTGGGTAGGTCCATCAAAAGTGCAGCAAGGAGAGGTCTCATCTCGGGGATAAAAATTGCTACTAGGCTCCCTCCAGTCACTCACCAGTATTTTGTAGATGATACCATCCTAGCTACCACTGCCTCAATCTCCCAATCTAGAACCATCAAGCACATCTTGCACCTCTACGAGAAAGCGGCAAGGCAGAAGATCAATTTCCTCAAAAGCAAAATCTACTTCCTCTGCACTCCCTTCTCTCGTCAAGTTAAAATCACTAGGATCCTGGGTTGTTCTTCCGAAAATCTACCCATGACCTACCTTGGGCTCCTCCCTCTTTTCATTGGCCACCCTATAGCCCCCATGTAGAACATCATCATCAATAGAATCCATAAAAAATTATCCCCCTGGAAAGACCATCTCCTTTCCCAGGCAATGAAAGCCACCCTCACGTCAACCTGCCTCCAAAGTATTCTAGTGTACTTTATGTCTGTCTTTAGGATCCTAGCATCGGTGAGGTCCAAGATCAAGCATATCCAAAAAATATTCTTGTGGTCGGGCAGCGAAGACAAAAATTGAATTCCCCTAGTGGCTTGGGATAGCGTATGTCAAAATAAAATCAATGGGGGCATTGGGCTCAGGAAAGTAGCTCTCATGAACCTGGTCCTCCTAGCCAAACATGCTTGGAAGATCTACTCCAACAGCAACTCATAATGGATTGAGATTGTCAAGAAGAAATACCTGCAGAACCACATGTTCCTAGATGACCAAGGACCCTGGAATGGTTCGGCGTTTTAGAAGTCCATAATTCTAACCAAAAACCTCATACAGAAAGGAAGTGGATGGATCCTAGGCAATGGGAACACTATTGATTTTTTGCAAGACCGATGGCTTCAAGAGGATCCTTTAAGAAAAAACAAAGAGTTGATGGCTTTGAAACCCTTCACCGATGGCATCCTAGGGAGCAAAATGGCCAATTGCATAGTCTGCCTGGCGGGTCGGCCAAAGTGGAGAACCATTGAAGTGGAAAATATTCCTGGTCAAGTTGTTGCGCTATCTAACCTTCCCCAAGTGATCACCATCCCATCAAAATAAGCGGAAGATAGACCCATTTGGAGAGGAATCGATAGTGGATCCTTCTCGGTCAAATCAGCCTATTCCCTTCAAATCCAAGCCCTAGTGCCAAGCATCCCTTTCAACCTTGTTTGGAAGGCAAAGCTCATCCTCAAAATCTATTTTTTGTGTGGACGACCATCCAAAACAAGATCCTCACGATTAAGAACCTAACCAAAAGAGGATTCATGATCCCCAACCACTACTTTATGTGCCTATCTAGCTAGGAGAGCACAAACCACATCTTCTGCACTTGTGGATTTTCCTTTGAATCCTTTGGGCATATCTTTAATAGTTTTCACATCCAGTGGGTCCAACCCCAGTCAATCATCAACATTTTCTCCCAATGGCAAAATCCATTTTTCAATCCCAGTATTAGGTCCTTGTGGTCCCTATGGCTTCCCCACCTTGTCTGGAAAATCTAGCTAGAGCGTAATGTAGGGCATTTTCAGGCCCATCAAGGGATCCCTTGTCTGTGGCTTCTAAGTCCATAGCCTTTACTATCGAAAACTCTCGGCTTATCCCCTGTCCTGCATCTCCCCCATCGACCTCTAAAAAGCCATCCTCAAGTCCCTTGGGATCACCACGGAGGATTCTGCTGCTCATCCAAGGCCAAATCCCAGAACCAATTCAAAATGGAGTCCGCCTCCGGAAGGATGGATCAAGTTGAACTTCAATGGGACTTCCAAAGGAAATAGAGGCAAGGCTGGAGTGGGAGAGGTCATCAAATACCATCAAGGCAATTTAATCTTAGCCTATGCTGAATTCCTAGGACACCAATCCAACAACTATGCAAAAGCTATGGCTCTAGAGAAGGAGTTGTTGTTGCTCCGAGAGGATCCCAGGGAAGCGATCATTAAAGGTGATTCCTTGAATACCATAAACTACATATCCAATGATAAGACTCTATCTTGGAAATTCTACAACACTATTCTCGAATCCAGGAGGATCCTTCCTACTATTTCGAAAGCAACTATTCACCATATATATTGGGAAGCCAATCAGGTAGCCCTCACGGCCAACCTAGCAGCTTCGGGTAGTGGACTCAGAATCTGGAGGGAGGACTTTCCTCAGGCTATTTCAAATGTGGCATGGCAAGAAAGGTACACAAGTCAACTTGACAAGTTCCAAAGTCCAAATAATTTCTCAGCCTACTCTAGGGGCACCTATCACTGGGGTAGGCCCTCCTCGAGTTCCACATTGTAATCTGGATAATTCTCACATATGGATCATGTCAGTCTCAAAGCTCAAGATCGTGAGAGGCAAATCATGGGAGGTATCCCACTATCCATGTAAATACAAGCCATGACAACTCTCAAAAAACAATGGCTATGACACGTGCACCAACCAGGTGGATGTTCTCTAGGTCATCTCGCCTAAGGGTTATCCAAGTGATGTAGGTAAATGTAAAAAGTCCAGAATGCATGTCTGGCCCTTCGACATCCCTGACGCATGGTGCCAAAGCCAAATTTTGTCTCGAGCGGTTTGCATCCCTCCCCCTCATCTTCGATTTTCCCTCTGCATGTTTTCAAGCAAGGGCTTTGATCATTGAGTATGTCTTGATAAGCTAAATTCAAAGTAAGACAGAGCTGACATGCTCACTCTCATTATTACTAGCTTGTCCATTTTCAATATGTCACACGAGCCAAACGAGGTGGTTTCTCACCATTTTAGCATCCACTATTGGCCCATCCCATCGGGCTTCCCTATCACGCCACCCTCCTCTTTTTATAAGTTGGAGTCTCATTCCCATCTCCTAGTTGGTTGGACTGCCCTCACCCTATATGTTGTGCCAGTGTCCAGTTTTGGCCCTTGTAACTCCCCCACCAAGGCCATCCGCCTCAATCCCCCTACACCGAGTATGGCTTACATTGAACCAACCCTTCTACAGCTTAGTCCCAATGCCAAAACCTTTATGGATGCCAAGGGCTTTACCTTGTTTCTAGAGAAATTCACTAGAGTTGAAGATATTATTACTAATGATTTTATCCGTTCCTAGAACCAGGGTGAAGTCACTGTTTAAGGGCTCCATTTCATGGTTACTATCGAGTTGTTGGCGATAATTTTTGAACTCCCTCTGACTGGTCACCTCATCAGATGCAACAAGCACAATTGGGAGGAAGAGACAGAGCAATTCCATGACAAGGGGAAGAGCCTCGATTGGGACAAATCTACGTTGCATGTGTCTTCCCTCCCAGCCCCATGGAACCATGCCATCATGTCCATAATGCAATACATTACCTGTGACGACCCGACCAAACCCCTCTACAACTTTCATGTGGCCTTCATTAACCACCTTCGGGATGGAAAATTTGTATGCGTCCCTAACTACCTCATGTATTCCCTCAACCTTACCTTGGAGAAATGCCAAAAGTTGAGCAGACGTCCCAAGCACCAAGGGCTCCTTGCAATCATTTACAAACACGCACTGGCCCACCAGCCTCCTATCCAAAATATCCAGCCCGTGGCTGCCCAACCCCCTGATGAGAATCCCCTGTCCCCCTTCTAGGAATCCCCTAAAGGTCTTAGTCTTGTTGGTAGGCATCCCAGACCTACCTCGACTCAAAATGTCAAACACAGTGAGCAAAGGAAATGAGGAACTTTGTCCCAAACTCCCTAGGTAGGTAGATCCTCTACCAAACTCAAGAAACCCAAGTTGGAGGTGTCTTCTTCCTCAACCCAGGTCATTTCAGAGTTTGAGAGTGACAGGGAGGAATCGCGATCCCAACTGCTACTTCAATTGGTGGCATCAACAATCAACTCATCTATCAAATAACTGCAGGAAGCTTCCAAGATCCTGGTCCAGTATGTTGCCTCAAAGAAGGATGACGGTAAGAACTAACACAGGTGAGACCCTGGTGGGAGGTGTTTATGCTGCTTTTTTGTTTAGATCTCTGGGTTTGTGGGTAAGTCAGACTTCCATAGGGTCTATAGTTTTTGGTCCATATATTTCAGTTGAGTCCATATCTGTTGGAGTGTGTGGTCCTTGGTTTCTATCGGGGTGTATGGGTGAAATCCAGTTTAGAGGTTCCTCTTACGTGGGTAGGAGGATTTTTGTAACTGTGGGTAGACCCACTACTATTATGTTGTGTCACTGCATGGCTGCTCAGGCCATTTTGTAGAAGGTTTTGGGACCCTTTAAAAACCCGTTTTGTAAATACAATCAACTTAGCAAAAAAAAAATTAAAAAGCATAACTAAATGATAAAGTGATAAATAACAAAAATCCCAATACAAATTAAAATATTAAAAATCAATTATATAATAATTCTTTCTTCCCACAATTCTAGATTTAGAACGCAGCAGGTTGTGTGTGAGCTTGTTACAAAAAATATATAATAATAAATTAAATGAAATTAATTAAACAATAATACAAGAACATATTTCAACGAAGAAAAATTAAACTACAACTACTAGATAATAAACAACGACTCATGAATTAGAAAATAAACTTTACATTTTTTTATTTTTCATTTTTTATTTTTAAAACTTTGTTCTTTTTTTTGTTGGTAAAAATTTATTGAATCAATAAACCTTACAAGAAACAGAGAATCCCATAACAATAACCCTTACAAGGGCCAGAAGAAAGAGACCCCCAATACCATCGAGCACCCAACCAAAAGACACCCAATAAACAACAACCTCAATTAGGCATATCCAAAAGACACCCAACAAACAACAACCTCAATCAGGCATATCCATAGCAAGCAAATTAGCAAGATGACGAGAACAATCCAATGGAAGTTGATCCCATTCCCTAACATTTCAGTCTTCTTGAAACTCAGAAGCCCATTTTGCCAAGCAATCAGCCACACCATTCCATTCCCTAGGAATATGAGCAAAGGAAATAAACTCCAGATGCCGACAAATTTGAAAGATCTATCGAGCCACTAACGCCAGTTGCCAATGAACATTAGAAATATTATGAGTCTTCAATAAATTAATAATAATTTGAGAGTCTGACTCACAGATTATCTTCCACCATCCCAGAGCATAACCTTTTTTCAAAGCAAAATAAATAGCAAGGGCCTCCATATAATTATTAGTCTGCTTCCCCTTATAACAGGAAAAAATGAAAAGAGTTGCACCACTACTATCTCTCCCAACACCACCAATACCTGCATGCCCAGGATTCCCTCTGGAAGAGCCATTAGTATTAATCTTAAACACCCCCTGAGGCGGAGGATGCCATCTGCCATCTCTCTGCACTTTTTGATTGAGGCCTCTCCTCCCAACCGATAAAGAAGGACGAGGGCCATTCTCCACTAAACCTAGGTCCTGCATCATCAAAATCTTAGACTGCTCCAAAGGAAGACTGATCTAACATTTAGAAGAAATAGTTTCTTGGATCATACCAATAATCCTCTGCCAAGTCTGATAAATAGTTAACTTCCTACCTTGAAAATTTTTTCGATTTCTTTCAAGCCAAATCTGCCATATAATACATGAGGGCCCAATACTCCATGCAACTTGAAGAAAGGAAGCCTTAGCAGGAGGTCTTCCTAAACTCCTCCATAACTCAATAAGAGAAGAGGCATGAGAACAAGACTATTTCCACACCCTCCACCAAAGATGCCAAATTTCCCATGCAAACGAACACTGTAAGAGCAAATGCCCTACAAATTCATCACTATTCTCACAAAGGAAACAAAATGAAGGGCCCTAAAACCCTCTCTTTTGAATATTATCCCAGGTAGGACATCTATTCCGAGTAGCCAGCCACAAATAAAAATTGCATTTGGGCCATGAATCCTTATTCCAAACCTGTTTCCACCAAGGAACCTCCTCATCCCCAAAATGTTGCCTATCTAAAACATGGTAACCAAAAGCCACCGAGAAAACCCCTCTAGGATCCAGACCCCAAGCCAAGACATCATCATCTTGTAAAGAAGAGCACTCCCTAGTAGCCAAAATATGAGCCAACTCTTCTCTATCCTGAACAGAACCACCTATCGGCCAATCTCTAGGATCTTTCCACTGAACTACCTCCACCTACCCAACTCTTTTGGCAACTTTATAATCCATCACCCTGTACCAACCAACAGCCAAGAAACAATTACATAGCTCCTAAAGATGAGGAAACATAGATAAAATTGTAGGGAAACCATCCCAAGAATCATGCCATAAAAGAGCCTTCGAGCCTTTGAGACAAATCCAGAACAAACCTTGCTTAACAAGAGATGCCCCCTTCTTAAGGGTGTTCCAGATCAAAGAACCTTTACCAGACAAATTGTATCTAGGTATCTCAGAGTCCGCAACCCCATTAAGATACTTAAAGGAAATAATTTTAGCCCAAGCATGGTCTTGAGAAATGCACCATCTCCAATAAAGCTTGGCCGCCAATGCCTGACCAAAAAGAGAAGTCAAACGAAGACCCAAACCACCATCCTGTTTTGGTCTACAAATAGTTTCCCACTTAACCAGACTCCATTTTGAAGACTCCAAATTTCCAGCCCATAAAAATCTTCTTGACATAGATTCAAGCTCATGAATAAAACTAGTAGGAGCGACTTGAATCATGCACCGATAAATATATGAAGCTTGAACCACCGACTTAAGAAGCAACACTCTGCCAGTAAAATAAAGCCACTTAATAGTCCAATGAGAGACTTTAGCCCTAAATTTATCCAAAATATTATTCCATATGCCTCAAGGTAGAGGGCCCACAGAAAGAGGAATTCCCAAATAAGTTAAAGGGAGAGCTTCAATCTGAAACCTAAGAATCTGAGCAATTCTGGCCTGTATAAGGGGATCAGTATTAAAAAATAATATGGAGGATTTTCCCTCATTTATATTCTACCCCGAAGTAGCCAAATAAATATCCAGAGATCTTCTAAAATTAGTTGCTTCCCTAATAGAGGCAATACCCATCAGAGCAGTATCATCCACAAATTGAAGATGAGAAGATGCAAGTAAACTATTACCCCACCTCCAACCATGAATCAAACCTTTGACTGACATGAGATTTGAGAAGTCTACCCAAGCCCTCAACCATAATAATAAACAAATAAGGAGACAAAGGATCCCCCTGACGGAGACCTCTCGAAGCCTGAAACAAAGTAGAAGGCTCACCATTGATAAGGACAGAATAGGATGGAGACGTAATACAACTCATCACCCAACTAACCCAGTTGGATTCAAAACCAAAAGCAAGGAGAATTTTACTTAAGAAAGACCATTTAACCCTATCATAGGCCTTAGCCATATCCAATTTTATAAACATAGCTTTTTCTTTAGAAATTCCCATAGAATGAATGGCCTCAACAGCAATAGCCACACCATCAAGGATTTGTCTATCCACCACAAAACCTCCCTGTTCATCAAAAATAACCTTATTGAGCCAAGGCTTAAGTCTCTCAGCAATCAACTTGGAGATAATTTTGTACACCACATTACATAGTGCAATAGGTCTGAAAAGATCCAGAGAATTGGCTCCTTCCCACTTAGGAATCAGCACCAAGAAGGTAGAATTCATAGCTCTCAACATCTATTTATTTCTGAAAGACTCCTGCACAATAGACAAAAGATCCAATTTGAAAATCTCCCAAGAATTCTTGGAAAAATTCCACAGGAAAGCCATCAGGCCCCGGGGCTTTCCCTTTCTTCATCTGGAAAACAATACCCTCCAACTCTTTGATTGAAACTGGTCTCATGAGCAACTCATTCATCTCCATAGTGACAACTGAAGGAATACAATCCAAAATACTATTTTCTTCAGCAATCACCAAGGGAGAATCCTCAGAATACAAAGAGGAAAAAACCTTACAGCCTCCCTTGAAATATCCTGAGCAACAATCAACTGGACCCCAAGAGAAGAAATAAGAGAAGGAATTGCATTACCATACCTTCTAGCTTTAACTAAATTGAAAAAGAAAGCAGTATTTATGTCTCCTTCCTACAACCAATCAATCTGAGCCTTTTGTTTCCAATAAATTTCCTCCCTCAATTCCCACTCAGCTACCTCCTTAAGAGCATCAGATTCCTCTTTAAGATTCCTTTTTGTGAGGCCATAATCCCTAATATGTCTTGTAATAGCATCTAACTTCTCTTGAGCAGCCAACTTAGCCCCAAAAATATTACCAAAACTCTACCTATTCCACTTCTTAAGCTGATATTTCACATACTAGAGCCTCTTAACAAAGGAGAACATAGCAGTTCCATGAGCAGGCCTACCATGTAACCACCATACTCTCATTAAATCATGTAGAGAAGGCTCCCGAAGCCACATTAACTAGAATTTAAAGCAGGGTTTCCTATAAAATCCCTTGCAAATGGTGTTTAGCTTAATAGGCCAATGATCAGAACCTCTCCAATCCAAAATTTTTGAGTTGATTTACCAATTATTACTGATCCAGTAAGGAGAAACTAGAAAATGATCCAATCTCTCAAAAATAGCCTCAGTACCACATCTCCTGTTGCTCCAAGTAAACATACCATTACCAGGTTTAATATCCACAAGGTTTAAAAAAAGGATATTATCATTAAGAGCCAAAGATGTCTGTCCAAGAGAACCCACACCACCTCTTTTCTCCTCCAAACTGGTGATAGCATTAAAGTCTCCAGCAACAATCCAAGGATAGTGAGGAGCCATTAACCGCACCACTCGAATATGATTCCAAAGATAAATTTTCCCAGCAATATCAGAGGGAGCATAAACATTAGTTAATAAGACCACTTCACCAGACTCCTTACAAGAAGCAACCATAAAGAGAGAAAATTTATCAGAAACCCACCATATAGGAGAGAGCTTCTAAGGATTCCAAAAGCTAACAATACCACCAGCACTGCCCTGGGCACCAATACACTGACATTGCCCATGAGCCCACAATTTGGAAGCAATACTAAACAAACCATCAACTGATAATTTTGACTCCTACAGAAAAACAATATCAAGCTTATGCAACTTAATCAACTCACGAATAGCTTTTTGTCGAGGGGTGTTATTCAATCCCCTCACATTCCAAGATAAAACAATCATTTATGAGGAGTGGAAAAGTGAGAGTCAAGGGGCCTAACCAATCCTGACTCAACCAAGGACTCCCCCTCAAGTTTAATTTTCTCCACATATTTCTTCCTACCCACCTTAGAAGACTTTTTAGGTACCCATTTAAAAAAAAAATTGATGCAATCCCAGCATAGAACTCACCTTAGAATGGAACCCACCAAATCAGCCAGCAGCGGATCATCTACCACCACACCATCCTCCTGAACAACCATATTTTCCTCAGAAGGAATAGAAATCTGGTTCCCCTCAATAGTATGTGCCACACAATTCACCAAAATTGGAACAATCGCATTACCTAGAGCCTGATCAGTGTCCATCTAAGCAACAAATAGATCCCCTTGCAGATTATCCCCAACAAGCTGGTCCAAGTCATCCAAAGCATCAAATCTATTATGTAATCCATCAACTGGCCTCTCATTAAAGGATCTCTTCAAACCCTTGCCTTTATTGCGGGACTTAACAGGAATGAAACCCTCCTTATTAGTCCCACTATCCTGCATTGGAGCTTTCCCCTCAACAGACCCATTAACCTACTTAGGAGCTTTTCCTTTATCTATCCCACTATCCTGCTTAGGATGTTGAGGCTTAGATGACAAATTCCCAGGTAATTTAGGGCATTTTCTCTGAAGGTGTCCATATGCATGACACCAACGACATCAGAAAGGAAGGGTTTCATAGTCCAACTGTTGAATCCAAGAAGAAGATCCAACACAAATTTCCATAGAATCTGGAAAAGGCTTATTTAAATCTATCTCAACACAAACACGGGCACAAGAAACTACCTTTTTATCCATCGTTTGTTGAGAAGGACCCATCGGCTTCCCCAACAACAACGCAATCATGTGAAGAATATTGTTTCGCCAAAACTCCAGAGGTAACCAAGGGAGCCGAACCCAAACCGGCACCCGTGATGAAATTTCCTCTGCAGGGTTAAAACCCACATGCCAAGGCTTAATGAACAAGCCAACCTGGTTATAAAAATAAGGCCCTCCTTCAAAAACTTTATGTCGATCCTCCATGCAAGAGAAAACAACCATGAAAAAATTATTTGCCCCTAGCATGATCTCCATATCTCCAATCGGGTTCCATACTTTTCGAGCCCAAGATTCCAATAAAATGAGAGGGACCCAAATTCCTAAAAATTTGCAAATTAAGGTATGATTAGCCAGGTATTCAACATCCTCTGCAATTGAATCTGGTTGAATCACCAAGACCGGCCTATCCAGAGTCCGTTCAAGACAACCATTCACTTTTGTAGCTCTGAAAACCCTAGGCGAAACAACGCCAACTGGGCTTGATGATTTTTCTCCAGATGCATGCCCTGAAGAAGATGGGTCGGAGCCCATGAGGGCCTCTTGGAAGGACAATATTTTCTTATCATTCAAATCCCCTGCCATTCGATCCGCTACCAGTCATTCCTCTACTCTTCGAAATTTTTAATCCGCTTTCGAAAATAAACCTTAAAATTATATAAATTAGATTGGAAAACAATTATTAACTAATAATACAAAACAAATAAAACTACAACCAACAAACAAAATGAATAATTAAATAGAATTAGTAATAGATTTAAAAATAAAAACATTGACTTTAAATTGTCCAAACCAAAAATTTAAGAGCAAAACAAATAATTTAATTAAAATATGAAAATAGAAGCTAGCAAAAGCTATTTATACCAATAAAATTAAAAATGAAAAAGCATAACTAAATGATAAAGTGATAAATAACAGAAACCAATATTTAATTATGAAAGATAACAACAAAATCATAATATCAAAGATCAAGTAAAGAAACTACCTTTTTGAATTGATAATTCTTCAAACCAATGGTCCCTATGCCCATGCTCCCCTTGCTTAGCTTTAACCCATCATTTCTATTAAGTTTGTGTCCATGTTTTTCTACCTTAATAACCTTCCTCAAATGATATTAAAAAATACCATCACCTTTGCACTAACCTCTACCCTTTCAATAAAAATATGGTGTGTAGTTCTATAGGAGTGTTGACAAGGCAGATTTTTCTATTTGATTATGGTGGAGATCACCACTATGTTCCTTTATTATTGTTCTTATTAATATTTGAGACTTATTGATATTAAATAAAATTTGTATCATCTTCATATCCATTAATTATTGATGAAGCTAGTAAATGTCATAATTATAGAGAAGAAAATAAGTTGGTAGATAATTTAGCGAATTATGGTGTTGATCTTCGTCTTAAAGAAATTCAAATTTTAGAAGGTAAGTGCCCAAGAAGATTCCTTCTCAATAAAAATGATATCAACGGTTTGAAAGGGGAAATTAACAGTGTAAGAGAGTTCGGAAATATCTTTAATAGAAAGGTAAACTAGAGTGATGAATTAAAATATCTTTTGGATATAGTCCAATTGACTTGTTAATAGATGTAATATTTTGATTGAAGTGACCTTTCCTTTAAAGTGTTACCTATCTTCAAAACGTCTTATTTATAAGCTAATATGGAATTCTAAATAGCCTAACCCACACTAAAGACCTTACTAATAGCTTTTGTTTCAACAAAAAAATCTCAATCCATGGTCTTAAATACAAGCCATCTCTTCCTCTAAATTATAGGCCACCATCCATTACTTTATCCCTGAGTTTGTAATTGGACAAGATGATGAGAAAAATCCTTTTGGAAGGAAATTCATAAATAATGTGAATTCAATTCCCACTTCCATTTAACCCACTTTTAATTTTCCGAATAAATTGATCAAATATTCTTTAAAATTACATATTAACCCTCTATTTTAAGAACCGTTATATCGTGCTAGATCAAGTCATCCTGATAAGCAGTGCTAGTGAAAGATCTATTGTCTAGATAGGGATTACCATAGATTTGCTCTTGTTTTTATCTTCAAGTAAAACATCCTTGCTTCTAAGTGTGACATCCTTGCTATTAGTTAGCACTTATGGAAATAACTTTTCTTCCTTGCTACCTAGCTTTTCTTCATTAGAATCCTTCATTTTTTAAAAATTTCTAAAGTTTTGAAACAAGAACTCTAATAGTAAGGCTTTCTCCCTTCTTGCACTCTTTTCTTGCTTACAATAAAAAATGATAAAGGTTCATCCATGGGATTAGAACCATGGTTTATGGTGTGAAACTCATCAATTTCCACCACTTGTCCTAAACCTTGTTGGCTAGCAGCTTATAATTATTATTATAATTATAATTGTAATCAAAATAAAAGGTTTCCAAATGTGACTCAAGTCCATACATTGTCTCTTTGGTTGCTCTCATGATCTTCATGGGTTCTCTCCTTTTCTTGTCATCATATTGTTCTAATGAGAAAATTTCTTTTAAAATACAACTTTACAAGAATTAAACTATGAATATAGTAACAAAGAAGCATATCTAAAAATTAATTAAAGAACTTATTTAATCAACTAGAATCTATAATATTTAAATAAAAGAAATATTTAAATGTCCAAGGCATTATGGAGGAATAATAAATGGATTTTTAATGAATACAACTTGAGTTCAAATCCCATATTGCAATGAACACTCTTCTTTGAAGGTGTTTTGTGATAATGCAATTTTTTGTAATACCATGATAATGTGATTTATTGGATTATCATCATAATGTAGTCAAGATATTAGATGAGTGGGTTTTATATTTAAAAAAAAAAACATCATATGTGATCGAAACAAGTCCTATCCTTGTTACATCATGGCCCTATACATATTACACCATGTCCATTTTACCATTGTATTTCATGGCAAAATTTGAATCTGGATCTCCACCTTGAAAGTCCATATTTTAACCACTTGAACTGACACAACTGAAATTTTGAATGTATTTTTATTATTTTTAAGTGCTTAAATAGCACGAACGTTATACATAATTGATACTAACAAATTAACCAAATACCAATAGAATATGCTAATTGTAGCTAGCTTCCGAGATGTTGACTTAAGCAGATATCCTCATCTCCTCCACTATATAAGCATTGGACTTCAATGCTTTTAAAAAGGGGGTGGACTTAGGAGTGTTGGGTTTGTTTTTTTTTTAATTTTAAGGAGACTTGTTTATAAAATCATACAAATGGTCTTATCCAAAATAAAGCCCAAAATAAGGCTCTAAGCACCTTAATACAAGCTTAAATAATTAATTATTAAGAAAATAATAATTAATTTAAGGTGCTAAATAATTAATTAATTAATTTGATTTTAATTAATTAATTTAATTAAAAGAATTAATTAATTAATTTTAAAAAATAAATAATTAATTAATTTAAATTTTATTTTTAACGAAAAAGGGAAAGGGGTTGTGCGTAGTTAGTTTGACTACGCACAGCTTGCGTGTGACATATGGGGGGATACGCACTAGCGTGCACACGCACAACGACCCCCTTCTATGGGTGTGCACCCCACACACCCATGCACTGTTGTGCGTGTTGGCGCATTAGCCACACGTGGGTGCACGTGCATAGAACACACGCTCACGCGTTGGCTTGCACACTTCTTTAGGGCGTATGGGGCCTCCCACAGGCTAAAATTTATGCGTGCAATGCATGGAGGCCTGCGGTGCGCACACTGCATGGAGGCCCACACTATTCGTGGCCTCCCTCGTGAGGAAGAATATCGTGCTCCTCCCATGCATACATGGAGAAATAGAAACGCGTGCAAAGGCTAAATTTTTTTTCGATCTTCCTGGCAATGGGACCATAGTGGAATTTGCAACAGGCAATGAGGTTGGTGGAGGCCAAGGAGGTGGTTGAGCAACCCAAAGAATCGACCATGGCTGGGGATATGGAAACCATAGTGGATCAATGATTGTAGTTGGGCCTCCGTTGAGCATCTACAGTGGATCTAGAAAAAATGGGTAGATCGTGCAATAGAGGGCGGTTGGTTGCAAGTGGGCCATGGAGACAAAAATAGATCACCATATTGGAGGGAGCTCCAAAGTGGCAGCAACTTCTTCAAACTATTGATCTATCAACTATGGTAAACCAAAGGGCCAAATAAAACTAGATCCACCATTTGTAGTAGAAGGGAAAGAGATGGAATCTTCTTCTAGATCTTCATCAGGTAAACCTTCAATTTCTTCAAGAAAATATATTGCTTCGAAAGCAACAAAGGGGTCTTCTTCACAGAGACCTTCAAATTCTGCATTGACAATAGTATGGTCTAATGGAAGGACAATGGGTTCTATTCCCATAGATCCTGGTTCGATTTCAGGTTCTGCTTCAGAAATGTTTTTAGCAATAAAAATTTCATCCATAGAAATAATTTTTCTTTCAGCAATATCTTCCTTTGAAAGAAGTTCTTCTTCTACATAACTTTTTTCTTTTGCAGAAATTTCTTTTTCTTCTGCAAAAATTATTTCTTCTTTTGCAAATTCTATTGCTGTCATTTCTGCTATAGCAAATTGAATTTTTGTAGCAATTTCTATAGGAATTTATTTTGCAATGACCATTTATTCTGTAGGTTGTGTATCTTGAATCTGATGGACATTAGCAACAATCAATTTGAGTTGTTGCTTCAAATTTTCAAAGAAAATTTTATCTTGGATAGACTGTTGGCAATTTGAGTTATTTTATGTTGTCATTGATGTCACATGGATCATTGATGTCACATGGATCACATTGAGGTTTGGTGGCCAAATGATATTTTGGAAAGCATGGATAAATACAGGGTTTTTGTGAAAACCAAGGTAGGCAAAATAAAAGGTTTTATTTAAAACCATGGATGGTAGATTTGAACTGGATTTTTCTTAAAACCCAAGTTGGCTTTTCGTTTCATCAAAAAAGGTGCCCCGATGATGGAGATATTTAATTTTCAATATTTAATTTAAATTTTAATTATTTAAAATTTAAATTTAAAATTTAAATTAAATATGCAAGATTTTCGTCGACGTCATCGAAAATAATAAGGAGGCTATATAAAGGGGATACCTAAGGTTCATAAACTAATACTTGCTCGTGGTTAATAATCGTTGGCTAAGCATCCGAATTGATCTCGTGCAAAAATCTTTTAGAAAGTAGAAGCAGCGAATAAACGAAGGTTGGTCGAAGTCCAAAGTCATCGTGGGCAGAGTGGCGCATTGGCAGTTGGATTTTGGCTAAGGTGTGTGGTAGCACAAACGTCAAGGTTTTGAATCCCCTTGACTACGTTTGGAAGGCGTTGGAAGAAAAGCACTCGAAGCACTTTTGATTTACGAAAAGGGAGGAAAGGTTTAAGGCACGTTGTGCCTTTCCCTTTCGAACGAGTGGCTAGCTCGTGTGGCAACCTTAGCCGCGGCTAAGGCACTCACGGTGTGGGCAAGTCGAGGGTTCGAATCCCCTTGAGGAGGTAAATACGTTTTTGTTCTAATTAATTTTGTTAAGCCCTAAGTTGGAGTTATAAGGTGGTTAGGAATAATTAAAGTTTTTAATTAAACTTTGTTTTTATAAGGGTTGTGATTATTATTTCAAAAGTGGATGAGTTGTTGATTTAATTTGATGTTCATGAAATTGAGAATTAAGATTTAGGAGAAATAAGGAGTTGTTATAAAATAATTTCTGAGAGGTTTATTGATTATTATTTTGATAAGGGTTTTTATTAAAAAAAGGACTTTGGTGGATGTGTTTATTAAGTTGGAGTAAAAAGGTGTAAATTGAGTTATGCTTTATCTTGTGATTATTATTTGAAGTCCACTAACCCTTACTAATATTGGAAAGGAAAGTTGTTTTTAGTGCAGCAGATTTTGTGGACAACTTCTTGGCATCAAAAAGGTATGGGCACATTCTTCTATTGATTGTTTATGGTGGTTGATTTCTAAAATATCATTGGAGTGAAAAGGATTGATTGTGGTTTCCTTTTCGAAAGTGGTTGGTTGAATGCTTCAAGGTTTTATGGTTTGAGAGTTGTGTTTAAACCTTGTTTTATAAGCATAGTTGTTGAAGCCCATTGGTTATGTAAATAACTTGAAAAGAACATGAGTATCATTGTTATGTGAGATTTGTGGTTGAGCATTGTTGGAAACATTTGAGTTGGTTGATACATACTTGGACTAGGGTTTTGTGAGAAAGAGTGTCCCTTGTGGTGATTGGTTGAGTTGAGTTGATTGAGCCTAGTCAAGTGATTGTGTGAGGTGATTTTTCAAGTCCCATGAAACAAACTATTCTATAATTCTGATTTGAGTTGAGATTGAGCTTAGAACATATTGAGTCTCTAACAATTCTCTTTATGCTTCTATGAGTTGACTTGAGTTGAGATTGATTTGAGTTGAGTTGAGTTGAGATCATAGTGGATCATTGTTGTCATCCATTGTAGAGTGCATTGCCATTCATTGTTGAGTTCATCATTGAGTCTTGCCTTCATAGATTTGTGGATGAGATTTGAGTACTACTTGAGCATGATTGATTGAGCCTTTGAGAAGGCCTTTGGGATAGATTTGTGGACATATTTGTGGTAGTTTGTGTATGATTGATTGAGCCTTTGAGAAGGCTTTGTGGACAATTTTTGGGATAGATTTGTGGACAAATTTAGATAGATTTGTGGACATATTTTGATGAGGTTCTTAGTGAGCTTGTTGGAGCATATTTGAGCAAGTTCTTGGTGAGCTTGCTAGAGCAGATTTGGATAAGTTCTTAGTGAGCTTGTTGGAGAATATTTGAGCAAGTTCTTGGTGAGCTTGCTAGAGAAGATTTGGACAAGTTCTTAGTGATCTTGTTGAGCAGATTTGGACAAGTTCTATGTGAGCTTGTTGAGCAGTTTTGGACAAGTTTTGTGTGAGCTTGTTATGCAGATTTAGACAAGTTCTATGTGAGCTTGTTATTGCCTAGATTTGAGTAGATCAAAGAAATTTGGACAAGTTCTATGTGAGCTTGTTGAGCAATTTTGGACAAGTTTTGTGTGAGCTTGTTATGCAGATTTGGACAAGTTCTATATGAGCTTGTTATTGCCTAGCTTTGAGAAGATCAAAGAAATCATTGTATTGGATAAGGATCCTTATTTCTGTGTGAAATATTATAAGGAGATTATCTTGTGGAGTACCCCACATTAGGGGAACCACGTTAAATCTTGTGTCTCAATTGTGTATGGTGACTTATGATCTTTCTTACTATTGCTATCTGAATTATTAATGCACATTGCTATGTTTGGTTATTGCAATTAAGGATATTAATTGATATTGGTTTGGAAAGAAAGTAAAAAGTGGGCGCTATACTGTTCACCCCCCTCTCAATATAAGCTTGTGTTCTTCAATTGGTATTAGAGCGGGTTCCTTCAGAAAGTCTAAGCTTGAGGGTAGATTCTACTGGGTTACAAGATGGAAAAATGGTATATTGGCAGTGGGTGCTCTAGTCATATGATTGGGTATAAAGATAAGTTCATTTATTTAAAAGATAACAACAATGGATCTATGATATTTGGTGATAATACTTCAGCTAAAATCAAAGGGAGAGGAACTTTAAGTTTGGATTATGGAAAGACAACTACACAAGGTGTACTCTATGTTGAGGGTTTGAAACACAACCTACTAAGTGTAAGTCAGCTTTGTGATCGAGGGTACACAGTTAATTTATTCTCTACATGATGCAAAATCAGGGAAACAAAAATAGGGAAGCTTGTTGCAATTGCAGAAAGAACCAATAACAACCTCTACATGTTCAGTGAAATAAAAAAGGAAAAATGTCTTCTATCTCAAGAAGAAGAGAGTTGGTTATGGCATAAAAGGTTGTGTCACTTGAACTTTGATAACATAGTAAGGATAAGCAACAAATAAATTGTCAGAGATCTACCAAAGATAAAAAGACCTTCAAATACAATTTGTGCACAATGTCAATATGGAAAGCAGACAAGATCAAGTTTCAAGGCAAAAGAATATTCCTCTTCCAAGGTATTAGAGTTGATTCATACTTATTTATGTGGGTCTATGAGAACTAAAAGTCTACAAGGTGAAAGCTACTTCATGTTGTTCATAGATGATTATTCTAGAATGACTTGGGTTATTTTTTTGAAAGAGAAATCAGAGGCATTTGAGCATTTCAAAGTATTCAAAGAAATGGTAGAAAATGAAATAGGAAAGAAGATCAAGTGTTTGCAATCAGATAGAGGAGGGGAATTCATCTCTACATAATTCATTGAGTTTTGTGCAGAACATGGAATCAGAAAAGAATATTCAGTAGCCAGGACTCCTCAGCAAAATGGAGTAGTAGAAAGAAAGAATATAACTCTTGAGAATATGGCCAAAGCAATGCTAAATGGATTAAAAATCTCATATGGGTTTTGGAAGGAAGCAATCAATACAACAGTCTATGTTATGAATAGAGCTCAAGTTAGAACAAAGCAACATAAGACTCCATATGAGTTTTGAAAAGGAAGACCTCCCATAGTAAATTACTTTAGAGTTTTTGGAAGTAAGTGTTATATCAAAAGAGAGGATAAGGACTTGGAAAAGTTTGATCCTAGATGTGATGAAGGTATTTTTCTTGGATACTCTACAAAAATTAAGGCCTACAGATGCTACAATAAAAGAACACATACCATGGTGGAAAGTATAAATATCAGAAAGAACAGGAATAAATGAGCCACCTCAGGAAGATATTCTTGAAGAAGAAGAAAGTTGTCAGTAAGAAATGGGTGAAGATTCAGATAAAGAAGATTTGCAGAATATACCTTCCAAAACTACATCAAGATATATTTAGAAAAATCATCCAGAGGACTTGATCATTGGCAGTCTTGATGTAATACGGACAAGAAGAGGAATCATAGGCTCAATAGAACAAGCAGATGTTTCACTATAATCTAATATAGAACCAAAGGATTTCAGAGAGGCAAAAAATGATGAATTTTGGATTAAGGCAATGAAGGAAGAACTAGATCAAATTGAAAAGAGTAAGACTTGGGAATTAGTTCCAAGACCAAAAGGAAAAAATGTAATTGGTACTAAATGGGTCTACAAGAACAAACTAAATGAAGATGGTCAAGTCATCAAAAACAAGGCAAGATTGGTGTGTAAAGGATATGCACAAGTAGAAGGAATTGATTTTGATGAGACCTTTACACCAATTGCAATATTGGAAGCTATACGGATGTTTTTGGCACTTTTAAGCTAAAGGAATTTTAAAGTATATTAGATGGATGTCAAATCAGCTTTTCTTAATGGTCATTTAGAAGAAGAAGTTTACATTGAACAACCAGATGGGTTTAATCAAGCAGATAAGCCATATTATGTGTGTAAATTGAAAAAGGCTCTCTATGGCTTAAAGCAAGCCCCTAGAGCATGGTATTCAAGACTAGATAAATATCTTCAAGAGCAAGGTTTTAGAAAGGGAACAATTGATAGCAATCTATATATTAAAAATAAGGGAAATGATTTGATGATTGTGGAAGTTTATGTGGATGATATTATTTTTGGGGGTAGCAATGATAGAATGTGTTAAGAATTTGCAAGAAACATGACTAAAGAGTTTGAAATGTCTATGATTGGTGAATTAACATTTTTCCTTGGATTACAGATTTCATAATTAGAAAAATGGATATTTCTTTCACAAACAAAGTATATAAAGGAGATGTTGAAGAAATTCAAAATGGAAGATAGTAAGCCAGTTAGTACTCCAATGGTTACAAGTTGTAAATTAAGCAAATATGATGAATCTCCTGATGCAAATCAAACTCTATACAGATCTATGATTGGTAGCCTATTATATGTTATAGCCACAAGACCAGATATAATATAGGTAGTTGGTTTAGTGGGAATATTTCAAGCAGCTCCAAAAGAATCACATGTGACAGTAGTGAAAAGAATACTAAGATATCTCAAAGGAACAATGGAGTATGGTCTATGGTATCCTAGAAGTAATAAGTTTACTCTTACAACATACACAGATGCAAATTGGGTAGGAAATATTGATGATATAAAAAGCACAAGCGGAGGAGAATTCTTTCTTGGTGATTGCCTAGTTTCTTGGCTAAGTAAGAAACAACCATCAGTGTCACTTTCCACAACAGAGACAGAATATATTGCAACAACAACATGTTGTTCACAGGTATTATGGATGAAACAGACTCTCAAATATTTCAACATAGAACATGATCATCCCATTCCTATTATGTGTGATAATACTAGTGCTATAAGTATCTCGAAGAATCCAGTAATGCATACCAGAACAAAGCACATTCCAATCAAGTATCACTTTGTAAGAGAGCAGGTTATAAAGTAACAAATAATATTAAAATATGTTCCTACAAAAGATCAGATTGTAGACATCTTTACAAAACCATTACCAAGAGAAGCGTTTGAGCATTTGAGAGAACAACTGGGAGTAAAGGTACTCCCACCCAAAAATTAATCACCTCAAAAGAGAAGGTGGTGAGGGGGCTATGCTTAAGAGTCATATATTTTAGACCCATAGGTGTCAATTTTTCCATTGATGTCAAAGGGGGAGAGATTTGAGTAAGGGGGAGAGCATTGAGTTAGGAGGAGCAGCATCCAAAGAGAGCATTGAGTTAGGAGGAGCAGCATCCAAAGAGAGCATTGAGTTAGGGGGAGCAGCCTCCATAGAGAGTATTGATTCAGGGGGAGCAGCTTTGATTCTCAAAGATGGATTTTGTAGTGATTGTGGTTTTTGCATTAGAGGTGTTTCCATCAATGACAAAGGGGGAGATTATTTGCAATTTGAGTTATTTTATGTTGTCATTGATATCACATGGATCATTGATGTCACATGGATCACATTGAGTTTTGGTGGCCAAATGAAATTTTAGAAAGCATAGATAAATACAGGGTTTTTGTGAAAACCAAGGTCAACAAAATAAAAGGTTTTATTTAAAACCATGGATGGCATATTTGAACTGGATTTTTCTTAAAACCCAATTTGACCTTTCGTTTCGTTGAAAAAGGTGCCCCGATGATGGAGATATTTAATTTTTAATATTTAGTTTAAATTTTAATTATTTAAAATTTAAATTTAAATTTAAAATTAGATATGCAAGATTTTCGTCGACATCATCAAAAATAATGAGGCTATATAAATGGGATACCTAAGGTTCATAAACTAAAACTTTCTCATGGTTAATAATCGTTGACTAAGCATCCAAATTGAGCTCGTGCGAAAATCTTTTAGAAAGCAGAAGTAGCGAATAAACGAAGGTTGGTCGAAGTCCAAAGTCATTGTGGGCAGAGTGGCGCATTGGCAAAGAACAATCACCTCACACCATCACTTGACTAGGCTCAATCAACTCAACTCGAAGCACTTTTGATTTGCGGAAAGGGAGGAAATGTTTAAAGGCACGTTGTGCCTTTCCCTTTCGAATGAGCTGCTAGCTCGTGTGGCAACTTTAGCCACGACTAAGGCGCTCGCGGTGTGGGCAAGTCGGGGGTTCGAATCCCCTTGAGGAGGTAAATATGTTTTTGTTCTAATTAATTTTGTTAAGCCCTAAGTTGGAGTTATAAGGTGGTTAGGAATAATTAAAGTTTTTAATTAAAATTTGTTTTTATAAGGGTTGTGATTATTATTTCAAAAGTGGATGAGTTGTTGATTTAATTTGATGTTCATGAAATTGAGAATTAAGATTTAGGAGAAATAAGGAGTTGTTATAAAATAATTTATGAGAGGTTTATTGATTATTATTTTGATAAGGGTTTTTATTAAAAAAAGGACTTTGGTGGATGTGTTTATTAAGTTGGAGTAAAAAGGTGTAAATTGAGTTATGCTTTATCTTGTGATTATTATTTGAAGTCCACTAACCCTTATTAAGATTGGAAAGGAAAGTTGTGTTTAGTGTGGCAGATTTTGTGGACAACTTCTTGGCATCAAAAAGGTATGGGCACATTCTCCTATTAATTGTTTATGGTGGTTGATTTCTAAAATATCATTGGAGTGAAAAGGATTGATTGTGGTTTCCTTTCCGAAAGTGGTTGGTTGAATGCTTCAGGGTTTTTTGGTTTGAGAGTTGTGTTTAAACCTTGTTTTATAAGCATAGTTGTTGAATCCCATTGGTTATGTAAAGAACTTGAAAAGAACATGAGTATCATTATTATGTGAGATTTGTGGTTGAGCATTGTTGGAAACATTTGAGTTGGTTGATACATACTTGGACTAGGGTTTTGTGAGAAAGAGTGTCCCTTGTGGTGATTGGTTGAGTTGAGTTGATTGAGCCTAGTCAAGTGATTGTGTGAGGTGATTGTTCAAGTCCCATGAAAAAAACTATTCTATAATTATGATTTGAGTTGAGATTGAGCTTAGAACATATTGATTCTCTAACAATTATCTTTATGCTTCTATGAGTTGACTTGAGTTGAGATTGATTTGAGTTGAGTTGAGTTGAGATCATAGTGGAGCATTGTTGTTATCCATTGTAGAGTGCATTGCCATTCATTTTTGAGTTCATCATTTAGCCTTACCTTCATAGATTTGTGGATGAGATTTGAGTACTACTTGAGCATTATTGATTGAGCCTTTGAGAAGGCCTTTGGGATATATTTCTAGACATATTTGTGGCAGTTTGTGTATGATTGATTGAGCCTTTGAGAAGGCTTTGTGGATAGTTTTTGGGACAGATTTGTGGATAGTTTTAGACATATTTGTGGACAGATTTGGGACAGATTTTGATGAGGTTCTTAGTGAGCTTGTTGGAGTAGATTTGAGCAAGTTCTTGGTGAGCTTGCTAGAGTAGATTTGGACAAGTTCTTAGTGAGTTTGTTGGAGCATATTTGAGCAAGTTCTTGGTGAGCTTTCTAGAGCAGATTTGGATAAGTTCTTAGTGAGCTTGTTGAGCATATTTGGACAAGTTCTATGTGAGCTTGTTGAGCAATTTTGGAAAAGTTCTATGTGAGCTTGTTATGCATATTTGGACAAGTTCTGTGTGAGCTTGTTATTGCCTAGCTTTGAGCAAATCAAAGAAATTTGGACAAGTTCTATGTGAGCTTGTTCAGCAGTTTTGGACAAGTTTTGTGTGAGCTTGTTATGCAGATTTGGACAAATTCGTGGAGCTTGTATTGCCTAGTTTGACGATCAAATAAATATTGTATTGGATAAGGATCCTTTTTCGGGAATTTAGGAGATTCTTGTGGGCCCCATTGGGGGACCCGTTAAATTTGGTCTCATTGTGTGGTAACTTGTGCTCTTGCTTACTATTGTATCTAATTATTAATGCCTTGCTATTCGGTTATTGCATTAAGGACTTAATTGTTTGGTTTGGAAAGAAGAAAAGGGGGCTATAATGTTCACCCCCCCCATCTCAGTATAAGCTTGTGTTCTTCATAGACAACATGGTGCCCTACCCAGACAAGAGTAGAATCTACTACTTTGATACCACTGATACATAATTGAAATTTTGAATGTATTTTTATTATTCTTAAGTGCTTAAATAGCATGAACATTATACATAATTTGTAGCTAACATATTAACCAAATATCAACATAATATGCTAATTGCAGCTAGCTTCCGAGATGCTAACTTAAGTAGCTAACAACTTGGCCTAACAACCAACATGAATAGTAAATTAGGCATAGCATAAGATGTCCTCGTCATGAGCTCATCTCATCTGATAAATTGTTAAGGTTCACCAATAGGATTTGAAGCTTTTTAAAAAAATGTTGAGGCTCACTAATGGGATTTGAACATTGCTTATGGTGCAAAACTATTCACTTACCACCATTTCCTCCAAACCCTATGTACTAAAAATTACTTTAGAAATAAGGATATATAATAATAACACCAATTAAATTGATTTGTGCCTATATGAACTTAATAAATATAAAATAATAAAACTTATTTAGAAATTTTTTTACATAGGATTAGGAAATAAGAAGCAATTGTGTAAACACAATCCAAGTTCAAATTCTTGCATTGTGAAGAAGTTTGAACACCTAGGTTGAAGTCCTTGCATTGTGATGAACATTCAAATTATATTATAATTTGTTAAAATATTGTAATAACGTGGTCATGATATAACATAGATGAAATACTTTCAGCCAATATAATAAAATTTCAAAATATATTTTTTAATTGGTTATGTAAGGCCATACTTGTATAATACATCATGATTGCTTTACTATGGAATTTTGACAAAATACATTATGACATTAATACAATAATATTTTGACAATTATGTATATATCACATTTGACAATTATATATTAATAGAATATTTGAACCTAGGTCTCATATTGGGAATCGTAGTGATATGTCACTACCTTGGGAATCATAATTTTGGAAGGTTACAAAATAGTGAAATCAATCCATCAATGCCTTCCAAAACACCCCAAATTTTGGCTAATTTTAAGATAAGTGTGGATTTATTCAAGAGTGATTGTCTTTCAAGAGCAAAGCCTTGAGGAATATCGGTGAATCGCTAGCAAAGTGGAGCAATTTTCTTATCTCATGGAGTGAATCACTCGTAGGCCAATGAAGGGGTAAAAGTGCAAGCATGGATCTTGAGGAAGATCTTTGGAAAGTGATATTTTAGAATGTGATAGTAGGATAACTTATTTTATAAGCCTTCAAAGCCTTTTAGAGGTATACTTAAGGTCGTGTAACATTTTGGGGTGCATCATATTGTTAGATATGCCTCTAAATTCTTAATTTTACTAAGAGTAATAGTTTTTCACCCTAGGTAACTCAAGGGTAAACTCTTCCTATAAATAGGAGTCATGGGCTACATTGTAAACATCTTTTGACCATTAATAATTTAAAGCTACACTCTATGAAACTCACATTGTGTTCTTGAAATTCATGAAGTTGGTGGGAAATTGATAAGTGTTTTATTCTCCATCAATGGCACTGCCCTCCTAGATTGCAGAATGCATAGTGATCGAGGCACAACCCTTTTGTCCATCTTGTCATTCCTCCTACAATTTTATCTTAATTGAATGGGAACATTGTTGTTATTCAAATTCTTCACATGTAGATTGATCTCACACTTTCCCTTGCCACTTTTATGGTCGTATTTACTTTTAATTCCTTACACCCTACACTTACAAATTTATTGCATTCATTTTCTACACTTTATTTTCATGCAATTAGATTAGATTAAGATTAGAATTAAGAAATCCGGTTGGTTGCAATTAGGGGAGAGTTTTTTGGAAAAAATATCTCTTCTTTTAGGATCCATATCTTTGCATAGAGTTGTTAGACTTAGACTATTCATGCACCATTTTAGGGTGAATTTGAAGATCTTTGAAATGAGTGGTCATATGAAAGAATACAAGCAGTACTAAGGGAGATACGTCCATGTGAAAACAGTCGTCCAGGACAAGGGAAGCATTAGGGTAATTTTTCTAGAAAAAAGTCTCTCATCTTTTAGATGATTCTTTGACCAATTTGTGCAAAATTTGATGAGCTTTAAAATAAGTGGCCACACAAAGGAATCTGATCAATATTGAGGGAGATACGACCTTATGAAGTTAGTCATCTAAAACAAGGGCAATAACAATTTTTCAAGTTATGGGAAAACAAAATTGTAGATATTTATCAGCTAAGGTTTGGATGATAGGAGGAGCAATGAAGGGATAAGGCATTAGTGAGATAGGACAACTAAGTTTCATTTATCCCTTCATTTTCTTCAAATTTTTGCATGTAGAATATCATAGGTTTATTTTTAAACAATATAATTGCTAGAGGACATATTATTAAGTTTTAATAGATATTGAATTATATTGTCCTTTTGATGGATCCATTTATAGCTAAATCCTTAGAATTATTCCTAGTAGTAGAGGTTAGGGAGGACCTCATGGAGCAATGATCCTCATTGCTCAAAGATAAGGCAATCAATGGAAAATTTAGTGGCTCTTGGCCAAGGGCTTTGGCTTTGAGAAAATGGATTGATAGGAGATGGAAGTATCCAAGAGTGAGTCTATCCTTTCTTCTAAAACAATTCTTCCTAGCCATTTTATGTTCTAGGTAGGAAAGAGATAGAATCTTGAAATGGGGTCCTTGGTTTATGGGAAGAGCAAGACTCTTCCTTACCCATTGGTTTGAAGAATTTACGACTAAAAACATAAATCTATGTCTAGTATCAATTTGGGTCAAGATGTATGGGTTTCCCATTGAATTCTAAGAAATGGATACATTTAAGGCAATTGATAACACGTTGGGAGAATTCCTTAAGAT
>JAQPPZ010006474.1:0-12134 GCA_028583015.1 Wollemia nobilis | reverse complement strand
GTGTTGAGCAAGGTGCAACAAACGGTATTGTCATTGTTGTCAACACAGTCAGATAGATCTGTTGATGCAAGTGGACAGGAAGTTCAAAAGCTAGTCAGATGCAGAAGACAAGAGTTCAAAGGTTACTTAGAGTATGTACAATGATTTTCCAAGAAGACCGAAGTGGACCACTTGCAAAAGATCAAAGAAAAATACAAGTAAGAAAAGTGTCACGATATCGCGACATATACAACAAGCAAGAAAAACTGTCACGATTTCGCGACATGTTGGAAGAGAGAGAAGAAGAAAGAAAAACTATCACGATTTCACGACATGTTGGAAGAAAGAAAGAAAAACTGTCATGATATCGCGACATGTTGGAAGAGAGAAGAAAAACTATCGCGATATCGCGACATGTTGAGAAGAAAGAAAAACTGTCACGATTTCACGACATGTTGGAAGAGAGAAAGAAGAAAGAAAAAGTGTCACGATTTCATGACATATTGCAAGGAAGGGGGAAAAAGTGTCGATTTGGCATATTGAGAAAGGCAAGTAGAAAAAGTGTCACGATTTCATGACATATTGCAAGGAAGGTTGTACGGACGAAAAAGTGTCACGATTTCGCGACATATTGCAAGGAAGGTTGTATGGATGAAAAAGTGTCACGATTTCGTGACATATTGCAAGGAAGGTTGTACGGACGAAAAAGTGTCACGATTTTGTGACATATTGCAAGGAAGGTTGTACGGACGAAAAAGTGTCACGATTTCATGACATGTTGCAGGAGAGAGAGTCCGAGAGAAAAAGTGTCATGATTTCGCGACATGTTGCAAGAGAGAGAGTCTAAGAGAAAAAGTGTCGCGATATCACGACATGTCGGGTTTTCATGACCCGAAGGCAAGAAAAAGCGCTAAGGAGAAAAAGTGTCACGATATCGCGACATGTCACATTTTTGTGACCCAAAGGCAAGATAAAGCGCTAAGGAGAAAAAGTGTCACGATATCGCGACATGTCGCATTTCGTGACCAGAAAAGAAAAAAGTGTCACGATATCATGACATGTTCATTTTTGACCCAAAGGCAAGTTAAAGCGGTAAGGAGAAAAAGTGTCACGATATCGCGACATGTCACATTTTGGACCAAAGCGCAAGAGAAAGTAGGTAAGGAGAAAAAGTGTCACGATATCGCGACATGTTCATTTTCAGGCTAAAGCGAGAGAGAAAGTAGGAGAGAGAAAAAGTGTCACGATATCGCGACATGTTTATTTTCAGGCAAAGCTAAGAGAAAGCGTACAGAAGAAAAAGTGTAGCGATATCGCGACATGTTGTATTCTCACGGGCCAAAGCTAAGAGAAAGCGTACGGAGGAAAAAGTGTAGCGATATCGCTACATGTTGTATTCTCGCGGGCCAAAGCTAAGAGAAAGCGTACGGAGGTGAAAGTGTCACGATATCACGACATGTTGTGTTTTCATGGCAACAGCAATAGAAGAGTTACAAGGGCAGTTGAAGCCGACGAAGACCGATGTTAGCCGACGAAGATTAGGGTTTGCAGCCGATGAAGATTAGGGTTTGTAGCCGACTATGATTAGGGTTACAACCGACTAAGATTAGAGTTTTTCATCATGAAAATGTTGTTATAAAAGCATGGCTATTTGGAGAATTGAGTGTAGTTGTCGATATCATCGAATGCATCATCGAATTCATGTCGAAGTGTGAAATGTGGCCGTAAGAGTGCAGAAAGCGTAGAAGCGGTGAGATGATGGCGAAGTGCGCATAGTGAGCAAAGAAGTCATGTCAAATTATCCTAAGTGCGTCTGTGAGTGCACAGAGAGAGCAGAGTGCACAAAAGGGAGAAGACGATCATGAGGTTTGATCGCAGTGAAGCAGAGTGTGCGAAGTTCGGTCATAGTGCATAGAGAGGGAGAAGACGATCGTGAAGTTCGACTGTGACGAAGCAGAGTGTGCGAAGTGAGTGCGTAGAGCGAGCAGAGTGCGCAGAGAATGCAAAGGTGAAGTAGACCAGTCAGGGTCTTGTAAAAGCGAAGGTATCTTACTGTTAAACCCAAAGATTCAATTTGAAGTCCAGGTTGGTGCTTGGCATCAGGGGTTGGTGCTCCTTCCAGTTGGTGCTGGTAAATCAGGGGTTGGTGCTCCTTCCAGTTGGTGCTGGTAAATCAGGGGTTGGTGCTCCTTTCTGTTGGTGCAGATAAATCAGGGGTTGGTGCTCCTTCCAGTTGGTGTTGGTAAATTAATTGTAAAGTTGGTGCTTTGCAAAGGCTGGATTTGGATGGTAGTCCAAGCAGTCATTATTGAGGAGTAGCCACATTGGTGAACCTCGTTAAATCTTGTGTTGTGTGATGTTCTCTTGTGATACTTGCTTTATCTATTTTTAAGGTTTCATTATTTCAGTTTTAAGAGCTATGAATTTAAGTTTAAAAGTCTACACTGATTCACCCCCCCTCTCAGTGCCATTGTAAGACTAACAATTGGTATCAGAGCCAAGTTCCTATACAAGCTTAACCAGCTAGGGTGATCTTGGAAGTGACACAATGGCAGGTGGTGAAGGCTTCTCATCAAACAAAGCACCATTGTTTGATGGATCTAATTACGCATTCTAGAAAATCAGGATGCAGACATATCTCTGTGCTTTGGGATACGACGTCTGGGATTCAGTAGTTAGTGGATATACAATACCCATCACTCCTCCAAAAGAGGCTGACGAAAAGAAACTATTTGAGAACAACTCAAGAGCAAAGAATGCTATCATGTGTGGATTAGCAGACAGTGAACTAGTAAAGATCATGAGCTGTAATACTGCAAAAGAGATATGGGACAAACTGAGGAGTATTCATGAAGGAGACGACAAGATCAAGGAGGCCAAATTACAGACACATCGAGCTCAGTTCGAAGCATTGAAAATGAACGACGATGAAAACATTGAGGCATATATGCTGAGAGTTAATGGAATCATTAATGCAATCAGAGGGCTTGGCGAGGACATTGGAGACTCTGCCGTCGTAAAAAAGGTATTAAGATCTCTTCCTCAAAGGTTTGATTCTAAAGTCTCAGCGATAGAAGAAGCTAAAAATCTAAACTATTTTAGTATAGATGAGATGTATGGTTCTTTGACTGCATATGAGATGAGGATAGGAAGATCTAAACCCATAGACAGAGAAGCGGCTTTTAAAGCCCTTAAAAATAAAAATGCAAAACAAGAGTCCGAGGAAGAAGAGACATCAGATGAAATGGAAGCAAACTTTGTTAGAAAACTAGAAAGGGGAAAAGGAAAATACAGAGGAAAGCTACCGTTTAAATGTTTCAACTGTGGAAGCATTGGGCATTTTGCGACTAAATGTCCACTTAATGAGAAGAACAAAGATGATGAAAGATCGCACCAAGAAAGAAGTGACTGGAAGAAGAAAACGAATTTCAGAAAAGGCAACTTCAAGAAGAAAAGTTTCATTTCCAGGAATGCCAGTTCAGAAGACAGCTCCGATGAGGATTCTGAAGAGGAAACAGGTGAAGCTCTTTTCATGGCATTTGAAGAAGTAGAATCAAAAAAGGAAGAAGAAGTGAACTCTGAAGAATATGGTGAAAACTCTGAGGCTGAAGTAGATCTAGAAGGTGAGTTGATCTCTGCACTTGAAGAATTGGGTATAGAAAGGAAAAAGAACAAAAGATTGTCCAAGAAGTTGGAAGAATATGGGGATAATATTGAAGATCTCTTCTTACAAATTCATAAAGCCAAGAAAATAGAAGAAGCCTTGAAGTCATAGATCAATGAGAAAGAGATTGTTTGCTGCAAACAAGAAGAGGAGATTGTTTTATTGAGGAAACAACTAGAAGAGGCCAATACAAATCTCAAATTTGAGAAGAGCACAGAGTTGCTAGATAAAATGATAAGCCAACAAAGAAACTCCATGGATAAGCGTGGTCTTGGATATGAAGCTGAACAACCTTCATCTTCCAACTCTACAGAGAAGAAGAAGTTCACTGTTGAAGGATCGAAGCAAGAAAAGTTTGAAGCTGAATCTTCAAAAGAAAGAAAATATCAAAGGAGATCTACAACAAAGCAACCACAACAAAAGAGGTTCTATCACTCTCACTCTATTCATAATAATACTCTCAATGGCTATTGTTTCAGATGCAACCAGTATGGTCACAAGGCAATTTATTGTGGATTGAATAATAAATCAAAGAGTTATGCTGGTAGAAATACATCTGCGTTTCTGAGTGAACACTATGTACAATGTTTTCAATGTAATGGTCATGGGCACATAGCAAGGTTTTGTCCAAGCACTTTTTTATCTAATCTAAGGCAGAACAGTAGATTTCATCAGACGCAAAGAACGCAACACAGACAGGGAATAAATCATGTACATAAAAGAAAGGAAAATAATCATTCATCAAGGATGCACAAGAGACAACCACTCAAGAGAAATGTTCGAGTTCACGAAAAGGTGCAAAACAGGGATGTAGTTGAAAAATCCAAGCCCGAGTTCAAGAAATTCTGGAGAAAGATAGAAGAAAGGAAATCGTGTCTCCTTGGTCTGAAGGAGACTACTCCGCTATTGCACTAAGCAACTCCAGGTAGCACATCCTCAGGGGAGCAATCTTGAAGTTTCATTTTAATGCTCCTATGTATTTGTTTGATTACTTGAGGATGAAAGGCAAGAAGTCAGGGAAGTTGTCGTATAGTTGTCGAAGTATGTTTTCAGTTCATGTAGTTGTTTGTGGAAGTGCCGTGAAGGGTGGTGATTAAATTGAGAGTTGTCAGTATTGGTAGTATTGCTATATGTCATTGTTGTACTGATGATGGTTCTTACTGCCACTATCCAAAGTTAAGGATTATAATAGTTCAGATAATTTGTTAGTGAAAGAATGTTGCCCCAGCCGCATATATGTGTTTCGATAAAAGCAGTGTGTATTTGAACTACTCATTGATGTGAAGATTGTTAGATCTATTATGACGCTATGGTGAAAAATATTGAAGTCTGATTATTGATTCATGTTTAGCTCATCAAGATGAGAAACTTTGCTTTGTGAATCATACCTGTCCGAGGTCCAGAAGTATAAGTTTGAGCAAGGTGCACTACAGTTGGCCGTGAAGTGTTTTGACAAAACGTTGTCTCCTGATTCGAACAGTTGAAAGTAAGGTGTGACCAGCGGTGACTGTAGAAAACATAGACCAAGTTGAAAATGTAAAAAGGAATTTGATTGGTGTTGAGGTACAGTGTTTGATGCTTGCACAGAGTTGGCAGTAATATTACAGTTTTGAGGACAGTGTTGGGACAGATTTCTAGAGCAGATTTGGACTGGTTTTGTATAAGCTTGTTATTTAACATTGGACAAGTTCTATGTGAGCTTGTTAAGCAGGTTCTTAGTGAGCCTATTGATAGAGCTTTGGAGGTGATAGAATATAGAGGACAGAGTCTCAATGGATAGAGATCCAACAACCAACACAGTTGAAGATAGATCTGAGTGAGGATTCCTCAAGTGGAGAGAGGTCCACCAGTCAGTGCAACAGAGAGATAGAGTCTTCTATAATATCACAAGGGTACTATGGAGTATGAGTTATGGTATCCTAAAGATGCAGATTGGGCAGGATGTGTAGATGACAGGAAGATTACCAGTGGAGGTGCATTCTATCTTGGAGACAGTTTGGTCACGTAGAACAGTAAGAAACAAGAGTCAGTTTTCTTATCCACAGCAGAGGCAGAATATATTGCAGCGACAACGTGTTGTACGCAGGAGAAAGTTGCAGAAAGTGAGGTTAAGTTGGATTTTCATTCCAACAACAGATTGTGGAGTGGTCACGTTTCCCAAGAATTGACTAGCTATCGGGATCACATTCTCAGGGGGAGCATTTAAGTATTTGTTTATCTTTTTGCTCATGTTCATGATTTTTGCTAAATGTAATAAATTTTGGCTGAGAATGTTGTGCATGGACTCAGGGGGAGTCTGCAGTAGCCCTTTGGTATTATTGTCAAAGGGGGAGAAGAATTACAGGAAAATTGCACATGTGTTGCCAACAATTCCAAAGGGGGAGATTGTTGAGCAAGGTGCAGCAAACAATATTGTCATTGTTGTCAACACAGTCAGATAGATCTGTTGATGCAGTGGATAGGAAGTTCAAAAGCTAGTCAGATGCAGAAGACAAGAGTTCAAAGGTTACTCAGAGTATGTACAATGATTTTCCAAGAAGACCGAAGTGGACCACTTGCAAAAGATCAAAGAAAAAGACAAGTAAGAAAAGTGTCACGATATCATGACATATACAACAAGCAAGAAAAACTGTCACGATTTCGTGACATGTTGGAAGAGAGAGAAGAAGAAAGAAAAACTGTCATGATTTCACGACATGTTGGAAGAGAGAGAAGAAGAAAAACTGTCACGATTTCATGACATGTTGGAAGAGAGAGAAGAAAGAAAAACTGTCGCGATATCGTGACATGTTGAGAAGAAAGAAAAACTGTCACGATTTCGCGACATGTTGGAAGAGAGAAGAAGAAAGAAAAACTGTCACGATTTCGTGACATGTTGGAAGAAAGAAAGAAGGAAAAAGTGTCACGATTTCGTGACATGTTGGAAGGAAAGGCAAGTAGAAAAAGTGTCGCGATTTCGCGACATATTGCAAGGAAGGTTGTATGGACGAAAAAGTGTCACGATTTCGTGACATATTGCAAGGAAGGTTGTACGGATGAAAAAGTGTCACGATTTCGTGACATATTGCAAGGAAGGTTGTACGGAAAAAAGTGTCACGATTTCGTGACATATTGCAAGGAAGGTTGTACGGACGAAAAAGTGTCATGATTTCATGACATGTTGCAAGAGAGAGTCCGAAAGAAAAAGTGTCATGATTTCGTGACATGTTGCAGGAGAGAGAGTCCAAGAGAAAAAGTGTCACGATATCGTGACATGTCTGTCGACCGAAGGCAAGAAAAAGCGCTAAGGAGAAAAAGTGTCACGATATCGTGACATGTCAGTTTTCGTGACCCAAAGGCAAGAAAAAGCGCTAAGGAGAAAAAGTGTCGTGATATCGAAAAGTGCTAAGGAGAAAAAGTGTTGCGATATCGTGACATGTCACATTTTCGTGACCCAAAGGCAAGATAAAGCGCTAAGGAGAAAAAGTGTCATGATATCGCGACATGTCGCATTTTCATGACCCAAAGGGAAGAGAAAGTGCTAAGGAGAGGAAAAGTGTCGCGATATCGCGACATGTCATATTTTCATGGCTAAAGGTAGAGAGAAAGCGAGAGAGAAAAAGTGTCGCGATATCGCGACATGTTATGTTTCATGGGCCAAAGCTAAGAGAAAGCGTATGAAAGAAAAAGTGTAGCGATATCGCTACATGTTGTATTCTCGCGGGCCAAAGTTAAGAGAAAGCGTACGGAGGAAAAAGTGTAGCGATATCGCTACATGTTGTATTCTCGCGGGCCAAAGCTAAGAGAAAGCGTACGGAGGTGAAAGTGTCACGATATCGTGACATGTTGTGTTTTCACGGCAACAACAACAGAAGAGTTATAGGGGCAGTTGAAGCCGACGAAGACCGATGTTAGCCGATGAAGATTAGGGTTTGCAATCGACGAAGATTAGGGTTTGCAACCGACTATGATTAGGGTTACAACTGACTAAGATTAGAGTTTTTCATCATGAAAATGTTGTTATAAAAGCATGGCTGTTTGGAGAATTGAGTGTAGTCGTCGATATCATCGAATGCATCATCGAATTCGTGTCGAAGTGTGAAATGTGGCCGTAAGAGTGCAGAAAGCATAGAAGCGGCGAGATGATGGCGAAGTGCGCACAGTGAGCAAAGAAGTCATGTCAAATTATCCTAAGTGCGTCTGTGAGTGCGTAGAGAGAGCAGAGTGCACAAAAGGGAGAAGACGATCATGAGGTTTGATCGTAGTGAAGCAGAGTGTGCGAAGTTTGGTCATAGTGCACAGAGAGGGAGAAGACGATCGTGAAGTTTGACTGTGACGAAGCAGAGTGTGCGAAGTGAGTGCGTAGAGCGAGCAGAGTGCGCAGAGAATGCAAAGGTGAAGTAGACCAGTCAGGGTCTTGTAAAAGTGAAGGTATCTTACTGTTAAACCCAAAGATTCAATTTGAAGTCCAGGTTGGTGCTTGGCATCAGGGGTTGGTGCTCCTTCCAGTTGGTGCTAGTAAATCAGGGGTTGGTGCTCCTTCCAGTTGGTGCTGGTAAATCAGGGGTTGGTGCTCCTTTCTATTGGTGCAGATAAATCAGGGGTTGGTGCTCCTTCCAGTTGGTGCTGGTAAATTAATTGTAAAGTTGGTGCTTTGCAAAGGCTGGATTTGGATGGTAGTCCAAGCAGTCATTATTGAGGAGTAGCCACATTGGTGAACCTCGTTAAATCTTGTGTTGTGTGATGTTCTCTTGTGATACTTGCTTTATCTATTTTTAAGGTTTCATTATTTCAGTTTTAAGAGCTATGAATTTAAGTTTAAAAGTCTACACTGATTCACCCCCCCTCTCAGTGCCATTGTAAGAATAACAGGAAGTTGGTATTGATTTGTCACAAGCACAAGTAGACCAAATTTTGTAACTCAATGCATTGGATGAGCTATGAATGGATGCATTGCACCAGACTAAGGTGATTCAAGCACAATGGAAGTTGTGGCATGATAGTCACATTCAACAACAAAAAATTTAGCAAGGCAATTGGGCTTTGTTGTTTGACTCTCATTATGAAGACTTTCCTGGAAAGCTACAAACTAGGTGGCTTGGACCATATCATATTGAGGAAGTGTTTGAAAATGGAGTTGTTTGCCTTTCACCCATTGATGATTCATGTAGAAAGTTAGTGGTTAATGGGCATTGTCTTCGGACATATCATAAACCACTAACTAAGGATGAGTTTCTAAAGCAAGTGTAGTAATTGGATGTATGCATGATGGAAGGAATTGCTTCTTCCACAACAATTGCAGTATAATATAATAAAATAAAAAATGAATGAAAAAAATGATAAAAAAATGAATAATTCAAAAATTGAAAACCTCCTAGGAGGTAATTTTGAATTGGATTACATGAAAACTGATTTTCTGACATGTTTTCCTTATCAGATTCACCATCATTGTACCATATGTTCTCACAAACCATTGTTTTCTTTGTTCTCAGCACCTCTTTTATTCAGTAAAAGAAGTCAATTGGTAATCAGCCAAAACATCCACCTATACAAATGTAGATAAATGGTTAAATCAGGTATGTGCTCTTTTTATTTTAAACATTGTAGATAGTTAGTATATAGTGTATAAAATCAAAAATTAGTACCTAAAGTATTCAAAATGTTTGATCCAAAAGATATCCATCTGGTCAATGGGAGATGAAACATTATAAGTTGTTTTAAGGGGATGAAAGAAGCAGATGATATTGGAGAATTGTAGCTTGAAAGAGCTTTGGAATGATATAATTCTTCAAAATGAGAATACTATTTAGCTTTAGAATGATGGGAGATTCGAAATGAAAAACTATTGTTTTTAAACAAAAATAGCTTCAGAATGGTTATGCTTTGGAAGGAGGAAGTGTTCATACTTTGAAAAACTCCAGAATGAACGGGAAAATATGAAATTTCACGTGGCATCAAAATTATTTTCCTACCATTCAAAGTAAGGAAAAATCATGGCACAAATTTCAAGATGTAGGTTTTCAACATCAATGGTGGGAACAAGGTCGTTGGAAGTCATCACATGCTTCACGATATGCAAAATCTTTGGTACACCTAACAAGACACTTTGGTAAAAGGGAAATTTTGCATGATGTACATGATGTAGCCAACAGTTAATTTCCACCTCAACAAATCATAACTATTTAGTCCAACATAGAAGAAAGAGATAAAATCATGTTCCTATGGGGAATAGAATTCTACCACGTGGTGCATAAAAGGGAATTTAATTTTCCAAATGCTTCAACACATTTTGAAGCATGTTCTTGTGTTGTGAAAATTTAATTCTATAGCCCAAAGCATTATAGCCCCTACAGATGCAAATTATTTGATCCAGACCCAATAATGACCTATTTCAGAAGGTTGAGAGAAAACAGAGCACAAAAAACTAAAAATGGGGGGTAAGAAGAATAAAATTGAGCCTAAAAATGTAGACTGTCTATAGGGAGATCCTGAATCACTGCATATCTTTACAGAAGTAGGATTGATGCCATTTTTGCATAAATTCTATGGACACTCCAAAGGATTGGCGATAAAATTTATGCACACTCTCAGGAACAACCAGGCTCACATCAATGGCATGGCAATCCAGGTAACACCGTAAATCTTGAGTCAAACCACTGAATTACCGTTACAAGGGTTATAAATTTTTAAAGCTGGTAAAAATACCCTAATAGAAATAGTTAATCAGTTTAGAGAAGAACAAGATAGACCTGTTGAGTTTCAAATGAATAATAACATTTGCAAGGGGGTAAAATGAACTAGTTTACAACACCCTTGGGGGGAAGTAGCAGTTTGGGTAATTTGATTCCTTACCTATGATGGGAAATTTTCCATTTTTTCTAGACATCATATTAGAATATTAAACCATTTGAGGCATGGTGGCTCAAACCCTAAAGTCAGAGTAAATATCCCTATGTATTTATACCAGGAGTTACAAAATATGGCCAAACGATACCAAGTAGAGAGAGGGACTCCAAAATATGATGGGCTCATTAAATTTATTTTTAAATATCATTTTAGGGGAAACCCTAGAAGCTTTGAAAGGTTTTTCTCTACATGGAATGAATTGGAGGGTGAAATCCTTGAATCTAAAGAGGAGGCAGAGGTTGAGAGATTTGAATCTAAATATGAAGCAGAAATTGTAAGATTTGAACCTAAAATTGAAACTAAATCCTCTAAAAAATAAATTCCCCCTTCACCGCAGGGACCTCCATCCTCTAGGACCAGGAAGTAAAGAGAGAAACAATCTAAGGATGATTATAGAGGGAAAATAAGGAAAGTTACATTATATAAAAATATAACTATTTTTCCAACACAACCCACTGAGCAGACTGGCAGTTCAATTAGAGAAGGGCAAATGGAGAAATAAACACCTAGAGTTGATTTTGCTCTAGAATTGTTAGCATCTATTCCAAGAACCCCTAAAAATACCAAACGATCTACTATTGGGTTGCGAAGGTCCTCTAGACTTTAGAAGTAGGCAATAATGGAGGAAGTAGTGAATGTAGAGGTAGTATCACTGTCCCAACAAATAAGTGTAGAGCAAGAAAAAGCCATTAATATATATGCTGGAATGATGTTGTAGGAATATTTTGTATATTACATTAAAAATAAGATTAACATAGCTAAGAAATAAAAAAGTGGATGAGGTGGAGGGATGTTTTTCGTAGGACTGCCCAAACTATCAAACTCGTTTTGGCCATATCTCACTCATATGAACTCAGATTGAGCTAAAATTTTGAGTGTAGATGCCTAAAAAACCCTAGAACATCTCCACAAATATTCATATCATTTGGAGCAACACAAATTCTATAACATCACTATATGTGAACGAGATATTTGGCAAGCGGCTATGTGAGGGTTTCATCTGGGTTGAGTGCAAGCAGCTCTAGAGGTTGGTTTTTAGGGTCTTTGGGCCCTAGTGGCCAATATTTTTGTGGTTTATGCTCAATATTTTAGCAAGAAATGTTGTAGGGGATCCAAGATGGGTTAGAAATTTATCTTTCAACAGATCATACTATGAACTTGAGTGACAACGACTTCCAATTTGCTGCACAAAAGAAAAGTGAAAACCATACCTTTCCACATCATCTAGGGCAAGGATTAAAGAGATCACAAAATAAGTTTCAAGTAGTTGATAAAAAATGGCTCATATTGTTAAAGCAGTCAAATGGAGTCAGTATGTCTTAAAGTAGCTGATGGAACTCCTATTGTTAAGCTTGATATGGGTAACATTCAGACTGGCATTGAAAATTTATAAAAAAAAGGACTAATTTGTCGGTTCATGGGTTTTCGTTCGAGTCTATCTGCTTTCAAAGTTTGTACTGCAAAAAGCTAGAAAACTAAAGGCGAGTTATAAATCTCTATTTATCCAAATGGTTATTTTCTTGTTTTATTTGCTAATAATGAAGATAGAGAGAAAAATTTTCAAGGGGGTCCTTGGTTTTTTGGAAGGGCAGGGCTTTTCATGAAG
>JAQPPZ010006473.1:0-10782 GCA_028583015.1 Wollemia nobilis | reverse complement strand
TGATATTCTCACAATGACACCGAGAGGGGGGGGTGAATCGGTGTAACTAATTAAAAACTTGAGTCTGCAATTATTAAAACTAAAAATGCAAACTTAAAAAGAAAATAAATAAAGCAAGAATCACACATGAGCATCACACAACACAGGATTTAACGAGGTTCACCAATGTGGCTACTCCTCAAATAATGACTGTTTGGACTCCAATCCAAATCCGGTCTTTGCAAGGATTCAATATTTACAATTGTTTACCAGCACCCACTGGAAGGAGCACCAACCCCTGATTTATCTGCTGCAACAGATAGGAGCACCAACCCCTTTATCCAAGCACCAACTTGGATTTCTATTTTGCAAGATAAATGGACATAAAAATGCCTTCTCTTTTGCAAGACCCTTACTGGTCTATAGCTCATGCAATTTTATCTCACGAAGCATAAAGAGACTTGTTAGAGACTCAATATCTTCCTTTCAAATCTAAAACCTCTCTGTTATTTTACAAGAACAATATACAGGTTTTAGTTCTCTTGCTGTTCTTCATGCAGCACACTTACCACACTTTGCCTTTTGATTTATTCAATACAACACAGTTGCGGTAACCTTCTAACTGTGCCAGTTCGATCCTTATATCCTTGATTTCCTCGAATGGCTCAATTTGAAACGGCTCAATTTTCCCTCCAATATTTCATGTACTTTCGGCTACGATCAATGCATTAATCCTTCTCTGACCTGATCCGCCTTTTAGCCGCTTTCTTACTGACATTCTGACCATATTTTTCTCTGCATATTCTGCATATACTGACAGTCCTTCTTCTCTGCACATTCTGCACATATTGACAGTATTTTTCTCTGCATATACTGACAACCCTTCTGCGCGTTTCGATGCTCTATTATCTTGTTCTTCCAAAATCTACGTAACTGCTCTTTCTAATTCTTTTGCACTCTTTTCTAAACGGTGTCGATCCTTCTATTCTACCCGTTACTTTCTTGTGAGTCAAGCACAACCATCGAGAGAATTTCTTGTTTGCAGAGATTATCTGAAAAACTGCTCTTTACGCCAGCTTGCAGCATCACGGCCCTGCAACAGCCGTTCTACATTCAATGCTTAGTTCCGTGGCTACTCTTTGTACACTTTCCATCAACAGCAATAGCTGTTCTTTTCTTACATTCGTTGTCTAGTCACTTTCACTTGTAACTACAGTTAACTGCAGCATGAATTTCTCCTATGCATTCTCACCACCTGTCACTTGGAACTGCAGATCTGACTCCAGTTAGGTTTATCGTAATTGGCGCTATTTGCCACTTGTCACAATGCATGTATCTTTGACTTTTTCCCGCCAAAACATTACCTGTCGCGATATCGCGACGTTTTCTTTCTCCTAGACTTCCTTTCTGTAAGCAACCCCGAAAACCTTACATGTCGCGATATCGCGACGTTTTCCGCTTTGCTGACGTCATCCTCAACTTTGTCGCGATATCGCGACACTTTCGGCTTCCTGAGGCTTCTCTGGCAACCTTGTCGCGATATCGCGACATTTTTTGTTTTTTTGTGTAGTTTGTCGTGGAATCGCGATTTTTTTTCCGAATTGTCGCGATATCGCGACATTTTTAGACTTGCTGACGTCATCTTCAAAGATGTCATGAAATCGTGACGTTTCGGCTTGCAATGGCTTTTCGTTCACCCTGTCGCGAAATCGTGACACTTTTTGGTTTTGCTGACGTCATCTTCTAAGATGTCGTGAAATCGTGACGTTTTTGGTCTTGCTGACGTCATCCTCATTGCCGTCGTGAAATCGCGACGCTTCTGGCCTCCGTACAATTTTTACTCCATGCAGCCGCGAAAACCTTACATGTAGCGAAATCGCTACACCATTGTTGCCTTAGCATTTTTCTTTGCTGCTAGCTAGTGAAACTCCGACGTGTAGCGATATCGCTACACCTTTCCACTTTGCACTTTGAACTCGTAGCAAGATCGCTGCACCTTCCCAACATGTGTTTCAAACCTGTAGCGAAATCGCTACACCTTTTTACCTTGCCTTTCGAAACAGTTAGGAAATCGCTGCACTTTTGTTCTTAGTGTTTCAAGCTTGTAGCGAAATCGCTACATCTTTCATCCTTTGCATTTAGAGCACCGTAGCAAAATCGCTACACTTTCCTTACTTAGTGCCTTTTCTTCGCTTTCACTAGAGAAATTGCAACATGTAGCGAAATCGCTACACTTTTCTTAGTTAGTGCCTTTTCTTCCAACATATCGTGAAATCGCGACAATCTTACTTGCATCTTCTCTCTCCTCAGACATGTCGCGAAATCGCGACAATTTGGCTTGCAATTTCTCTCTCCTTGTCGGAATCGCGACACTTTCTCTCCTCGCGACATGTCACGAAATCGTGACATTTTGGCATGCTTTTTCTCTCTCCTCGGATATGTCGCGAAATCGCGACATTTTTTCTTGCACTTTCTCTCTCCTGCTTTTTGTCGCGAAATCGCGACAGGAACCATGTCGCGATATCGCGACAGTTTTCTTCCTTGTCTTTTTCTGCAAATTTTTGGATCTGGGTCCCCTCTGTTTTTCTTGAAATTTTTTGCACTTGATCTGACTGACCTCTGAACTGCATCAACTGCATCAATCTGTCTGTGTTGACAACAATTACAATACTTTTGCACTGCTTTCTCTGCACCTTGCTCAACAATCTCCCCCTTTGGAATTGTTGGCAACACACTGTAGCCTTGCTCAAATTCTTCTCCCCCTTTGCCAATAATGCCAAAGGGCTGCCGCAGACTCCCCCTGAGTCTATGCACACCATTCTCAGGCATAAATAATTTGAATGCTCCCCCTGAGAATGTATTTCCCATAGCTAGTCAGTGCTTGGGAAGTGTGACTACTCCCAACTTCTTCCGAAGGTACTCAAATACTTCCTTTGGCAAGGGTTTGGTGAATATGTCTGCTACTTGCTCTGTAGTGGGAACAAACTCTAATCTGACTTCTCCTTCTGCAACCTTATCCTTCAAGAAGTGATACCGGATTGCAATATGTTTGGTGCGGGAATGCATTACCGGATTCTTTGAAATGTTGATTGCACTAGTGTTGTCACATTTGACTGAAATGGGCTCATTGAAGTGAATACCTAGATCTTTCAATGTTTGTCTCATCCATAGTATTTGTGTGCAGCATGTTGTTGCTGCAATGTATTCTGCCTCGGCTGTGGATAGAGAGACTGATTCTTGCTTCTTACTGTGCCATGCTACCAATTTATCTCCAAGGAAAAATGCTCCTCCACTTGTACTTTTTCTGTCATCAATGCATCCTGCCCAATCTGCATCAGAATATGCAAAGAGAGTGAAGTCTTTTCCTTTTGGATACCACAGCCCATACTCCATAGTACCCTTGAGGTACCTAAAGATCCTTTTCACAGCTGTTACATGAGTCTCTTTTGGATTAGCCTGAAATCTTGCAACCATGCAAACAACTTGTAAGATATCCGGTCTAGTGGCTGTCAAATACAGCAAGCTCCCAATCATTGATCTGTACATTGTTTGATCAACATCCGGAGATTTATCATCCTTGCTCAACTTGCAGCTTGTTGTCATGGGGGTGCTCACTGGCTTACTATCTTCCATAGTGAACTTTTTCAGCATTTCTTTCACATATTTAATTTGAGAAATAAAAATCCCCTTTTCGGTTTGATTAACTTGTAATCCAAGGAAATATGAAAGTTCACCTATCATAGACATTTCAAACTCTTTCTGCATTTTGTTTGCTATGTCTTTGCATGATTCATCATTGCTACTTCCAAAAATTATATCATCTACATAAACAACAAGGACAATGAAATTGCCATTTTCAGTTTTCACATATAAATTGCTATCCACCATACCTTTCTTGAATCCTTGCTTAGTGAGATAGCTATCCAACCTTGCATACCAAGCTCTAGGTGCTTGTTTCAAGCCATACAAAGCTTTCTTCAGCTTGCAAACAAAGTCAGGATTATCACAAAGTTGAAAACCATCAAGCTGTTCAATATATACTTCTTCTTCAAGATTTCCATTCAGAAATGCTGATTTTACATCCATCCGATAAACCTTGAAATTCTTATGAACAGACTAAAGCCAAAAATAGTCTTATTGCTTCAAGTCCGGCCACGGGTGCAAAAGTCTCTTCAAAATCAATCCCCTCAACTTGGGCATATCCCTTACAGACTAATCTTGCTTTATTCCTTACAACCTTGTCCATCTTCATTCGGTTTGTTTCTAAATATCCATTTAGTACCAATTATGTTTTTATTTTCGAGGCCTTGGTACTAATTCCCGGGTTTTGTTTTTCTCAATTTGATCTAGTTCTTCATTTACCGCTTCCATCCAGCTTTCATCCGTGCTTGCTTCAATAATATTCTTGGGCTCAATCTTGGATAACAGAGAATAGTTATTTACTACTCTTCTTCTTGTCTGAATGCCAACTGTAGGGTCCCCAATAATCTGCTCTTTGGGATGATTTTTCTGCCAACTGCCTGTTCTGTATTTTCTATTTTCATCTCTTTCTAAGTCCTCTGAATCTGATTTCTGTCTCTCTTCTTTTTCTTGATCTTCATCTTCTTCAATAAATTCTTCATAGGTTGGGTAATTTTCACTTTTGGTGGTTTCTTGTTTTCTGCCTTCATCAACCTTCACATCTGCACTCTCCACTATTTTCTTAAGTCTTTTGTTGTAGCATGTATAGGCTTTGCTTTTAGTTGAGTACCCAAGGAATATACCTTCATCAGCTCTATCTTCAAACTTGCCAAGATTGCTTTCAGTTCTTTTAATGTAACATTTGCTTCCGAACACTTTGAAGTATTTTGCTGTAGCCTTTTTGCCAAACCACAGTTCATAAGGTGTTTTGCTTTCATGTGGCCTCAACATACATCTATTCTGAATGTAGACTGCAGTATGAACTGCCTCTTTCCAGAACTTGTCAGCAATTTTGCTCTCGGTTAACATGGTTCTTGCCATTTCTTGCACAGTTCTGTTCTTTCTTTCAACTACTCCATTCTGCTGAGGTGTTCTTGCTGCTGAAAACTGTCTTCTTATTCCATGTTTTTCACAGAATTCTGCAAACTCTTCTGAAATAAACTCTCCTCCTCTATCAGATCTCAAACATTTAATTCTTTTTCCAGATTGATTCTCAACAAGATTTTTGAAGGTTTTAAACATCTCAAAGGCTTCTGATTTCTGTTTCAGAAAGAGTACCCATGTCATTCCGGAAAAATCATCTATACACAACATGAAATATTTGTATCCATTTATGCTCTCTGTCCTCATGGGTCCACACAAATCAGTGTGAATCAGTTCTAATGGCTTGCTTGTGAAATACTCTTTTGCTTTGAAAGTAGATCTGGTTTGCTTCCCCTTTTGGCATGAATCACAAATGTTGTTTGATGGTTTACTAATTGTGGGGATGTCTCTTACTGCTCTTTTTGAGCTGATCTTTACCAGATTATCAAAGCTTATGTGACCGAGTCTCTTATGCCACATCCAGTTTTCTTCTTCTTGTCCAACCAAGCAAGCTCCTTCTGAAGTCTCCGAGAGAGTATACAAATTTCTAGAAGTTCTCAGTCCAGTGGCTATTAACTTTCCATTTTTTGTCTTTCTTACTTCACAGCCCTCCTTCTTGAAAATTACTTCATGACCTCTATCACAAATCTGACTTACACTCAGTAAGTTGTGCTTTAGTCCTACCACAAAAAGAACTTCCTTAGAGTTGATTTTACCGTCACTTAACTTAACAGATCCTTTACCCACTATTTTTGCTCCATCATTGTTTCCAAATTTTACAGAACCACCTTCGTATGTCTGTAGCTTGTCAAACTTCTGTTTGTCTCCTGTCATGTGACTGGAGCATCCACTGTCCAGAATCCAAGGAGCAGATTTATTCTGTGCTTTGAGAGCTGTTTGAACAATCAGAGATTCCTTGTCTTTCATTGGTTGTTCCTTTTCTTTCCACTGAGATTTAATAGCAGATCTGGTCACTTGTTTTACTTTCTCCCTTTCATTGGCTTGTGACAGTTTTTTGGGAAATTTTCTATACTGTTTTGATCCAACTGAGTGATATTTTCTTTCCTGGTATTTATTTCCTGCAAAAGAGCTACGACAATTCCTTGCAATATGGCCGAAGTTATGGCAGTTATAACATTCTACAGCATAATCTATCAAAGGAGAAAAAATATTTCTACTAGTAAAATTTCTTTGTTCTACATTATATCTACAACTTGAAATTTTATGACCATATGCATTGCACTTAAAACAATAACCAGAAAAGGAACGAGTGTACCTGGGAAGTGGTTGTTGCCAGGTGGAGGTAGGAGCCATGGGTCTTCTTCTTCTTTGATGAGAGACTTTGGTGAATCTATCATTTGCAGCACTCCTTTCAAGCTTGGACTTGTTGTTTTCTTTTGCATGATACGACTTATCTTGGTCAACTTTAATCTTGTCTTTAATATTTATTGGTTCTACAGTTACAACCTTTGAGTCCATTGAGGATTCTTCTTCATCAAATCCCAAACCAAACTTGATACCCATGGGCCTTTGATTATTCAACATTTTATTCAGCTTCGTAGAACTGTCTTCAAATTTATGATGACAACTCAGTTTCTGATTCATCCCTTCTAGCTGCAGCCTTAATCCGACTATGTCTTCTTCTAGCTTGTTGCACTCATTTATTTTCACGGTTAGTTGAGCTTCAAAATCTTCAGACTTTTTCTTATATTCTTCAGTTTGTACTTTCAAACTTATAATTAATTTCCTAGCATCCTCAAGTTTTCTTGAAGTCTTTTTATTTCTTCTCCTTTCTGCACTTAACTCTTCAAGAGCAGCAACCAACTCACCTTCCAGATCTACCTCGGCCTCATCGTCTAATTTTTCTTCACACTCCTGGGTTTCTTCAGTTCTTTGTTCTTCAAAAGCCATGAACAAGGCTTCACCAGTTTCTTCTTCTGAGTCCTCACAGGAACTGTCTTCAGAAGAATCAATATTCTGAGAAATGAAACTTTTCTTCTTGAAGTTCCTTTTTCTAAAATGTGATTTCTTCTTCCAGACATTTCTTTCTTGATGTGTCCCTTCATCACTTCTATTTTTCTCATTCATTGGGCATTTTGCTGCAAAGTGCCCGATGCCTCCACAGTTAAAACATTTGAACGGCAGCTTACCTCTGTACTTTCCTTTTCCCTTTACTAACTTCCTAACAAAGTTTGCTTCAGTCTCATCTGCAGATTCTTCTTCCTCAGATTCCTGTTTAGATTTTATATTTTTCTGTGCTTGGAAAGCTGCTTCTCTATCTGAGGGCTTAGTTTGACCAATCCTCATTTCATATGCTGTTAGAGAACCATGCATTTCATCCATACTAAAAAAATTTAAATCTTTTGCTTCTTCTATGGCAGAAACCTTTGCATCAAACCTTTTATTGAGGGTTCTTAGTACCTTCTTTACAACAACTGCATCTTCCATTTCTTCCCCGAGTCCTCTTATTGCATTGATGATTCCATTTACTCTCGAGCATGTAGGCTTCAATGTTCTCATCATCGGTCATCTTTAATGCTTCGAACTCGGGCACGATGTGTTTGCAGCTTAGCTTCCTTGATTTTGTTATCTCCTTCATGAATGCTTTGCAGTTTGTCCCATATGTCTTTAGCAGATTTGCAGTTCATGATTCGTATCAACTCACTGTCGACCAATCCACACATAATAGCATTCTTGGCTTTCGAGTTGTTCTCAAACTTTTTCTTCTCAGCCGCATCTGTTGGAGGAACAGTGGGAGTGGTGTATCCATTTTCAACAGATTCCCAAATGTCATAACCCAATGCACATAGATAGGTCTGCATCCTGAGCCTCCAGAAAGAATAGTTTGTTCCATCGAACAGAGGAGCTTTGTTAGAAGAAAAACCTTCACCACCGGCCATTGTATATCTCCCAAGAACACCTTAGCTGATTAAGCTTGTGCAGGTGCCTTGCTCTGATACCAATTGATATTCTCACAATGACACTGAGAGGGGGGGGGTGAATCAGTGTAACTAATTAAAAACTTGAGTCTGCAATTATTAAAACTTAAACATGCAAACTTAAAAAGAAAAATAGATAAAGCAAGAATCACACATGAGCATCACACAACACAAGATTTTACGAGGTTCACCGATGTGGCTACTCCTCAAATAATGACTGTTTGGACTCCAATCCAAATCCAGTCTTTGCAAGGATTCAATATTTACAATTGTTTACCAGCACCCACTGGAAGGAGCACCAACCCCTGATTTATCTGCTGCAACAGATAGGAGCACCAACCCCTTTATCCAAGCACCAACTTGGATTTCTATTTTGCAAGATAAATGGACATAAAAATGCCTTCTCTTTTGCAAGACCCTTACTTGGTCTATAGCTCATGCAATTTTATCTCACGAAGCATAAAGAGACTTGTTAGAGACTCAATATCTTCCTTTCAAATCTAAAACCTCTCTGTTATTTTACAAGAAGAATATACGGGTTTTAGTTCTCTTGTTGTTCTTCATGCAGCACACTTACCACACTTTGCCTTTTGATTTATTCAATACAGCACAGTTGCGGTAACCTTCTAACTGTGCCAGTTCGATCCTTATATCCTTGATTTCCTCGAATGGCTCAATTTGAAACGGCTCAATTTTCCCTCCAATATTTCATGTACTTTCGGCTACGATCAATGCATTAATCCTTCTCTGACCTGATCCGCCTTTTAGCCGCTTTCTTACTCGACATTCTGACCATCTTTTTCTCTGCATATTCTGCATATACTCAGTCCTTCTTCTCTGCACATTCTGCACATATTGACAGTATTTTTCTCTGCATATACTGACAACCCTTCTGCACGTTTCGATGCTCTATTATCTTGTTCTTCCAAAATCTACGTAACTGCTCTTTCTAATTCTTTTGCACTCTTTTCTAAATGGTGTCGATCCTTCTATTCTACCCGTTACTTTCTTGTGAGTCAAGCACAACCATCGAGAGAATTTCTTGTTTGCAGAGATTATCTAAAAAACTGCTCTTTACGCCAGCTTGCAGCATCACGGCCCTGCAACAGCCGTTCTACATTCAATGCTTAGTTCTGTGGCTACTCTTTGTAACTGCCACCTTTGCCAGCCATGCTGCAACACGGCCCTGCAACAGCCGTTCTTTTCTTACATTCGTTGTCTAGTCACTTTCACTTGTAACTACAGTTAACTGCAGCATGAATTTCTCCTATGCATTCTCACCACCTGTCACTTGGAACTGCAGATCTGACTCCAGTTAGGTTTATCGTAATTGGCGCTATTTGCCACTTGTCACAATGCATGTATCTTTGACTTTTTCCCGCCAAAACATTACCTGTCGCGATATCGCGACGTTTTCTTTCTCCTAGACTTCCTTTCTGTAAGCAACCCCGAAAACCTTACATGTCGCGATATCGCGACGTTTTCCGCTTTGCTGACGTCATCCTCAACTTTGTCGCGATATCGCGACACTTTCGGCTTCTTGAGGCTTCTCGGCAACCTTGTCGCGATATCGCGACATTTTTTTTAAACTTTCTGACGTCATCCTCCATGTTGTCGCGAAATCGCGACGCTTCTGGCTTGTTGAGGCTTCTCTGGAAACTTGTCACGCGATATCACGACATTTTTAGACTTGCTGACGTCATCTTCAAAGATGTCACGAAATCGCGACGTTTCGGCTTGCAATGGCTTTTCGTTCACCCTGTCGCGAAATCGCGACACTTTTTGGTTTTGCTGACGTCATCTTCTAAGATGTCACGAAATCGTGACGTTTTTGGTCTTGCTGACGTCATCCTCATTGCCGTCGTGAAATCGCGACGCTTCTGGCCTCCGTACAATTTTTACTCCATGCAGCCGCGAAAACCTTACATGTAGCGAAATCGCTACACCATTGTTGCCTTAGCATTTTTCTTTGCTGCTAGCTAGTGAAACTCCGACGTGTAGCGATATCGCTACACCTTTCCACTTTGCACTTTGAACTCGTAGCAAGATCGCTGCACCTTCCCAACATGTGTTTCAAACCTGTAGCGAAATCGCTACACCTTCGCACTATGCACTTTCCCACTAGCGATATCGCTACACCTTTTACCTTGCCTTTCGAAACAGTTAGGAAATCGCTGCACTTTTGTTCTTAGTGTTTCAAGCTTGTAGCGAAATCGCTACATCTTTCATCCTTTGCATTTAGAGCCCGTAGCAAAATCGCTACACTTTCCTTACTTAGTGCCTTTTCTTCGCTTTCCACGCGAAATTGCAACATGTAGCGAAATCGCTACACTTTTCTTAGTTAGTGCCTTTTCTTCCAGCATATCGCGAAATCGTGACAATCTTACTTGCATCTTCTCTCTCCTCAGACATGTCGCGAAATCGCGACAATTTGGCTTGCAATTTCTCTCTCCTTTTTGTCGCGAATCGCGACACATTTTCTCTCTCTCGTGAAAACTCGACATGTCACGAAATCGTGACATTTTGGCGTGCTTTTTCTCTCTCCTCGGATATGTCGCGAAATCGCGACATTTTTTCTTGCACTTTCTCTCTCCTACTTTTTGTCGCGAAATCGCGACAGGAACCATGTCGCGATATCGCGACAGTTTTCTTCCTTGTCTTTTTCTGCAAATTTCTGGATCTGGGTCCCCTCTGTTTTTCTTGAAATTTTTTGCACTTGATCTGACTGACCTCTGAACTGCATCAACTGCATCAATCTGTCTGTGTTGACAACAATTACAATACTTTTGCACTGCTTTCTCTGCACCTTGCTCAACAACTA
>JAQPPZ010006472.1:0-11577 GCA_028583015.1 Wollemia nobilis | reverse complement strand
CGTGCGCAACCAATTTTACAAAATTTTGAACGGAGCGGAGGCGAGCATCCTTAATGCTGTCACGTGAAATTCCTACAACTGGCATGGCTTTCTCTTCAAGCTACTTCTTGAGTTCCTCTACCTGTTGCTAAAGACTATGCATTTCAATCCGAGCGGTATCACGCTCCTTCAAGTGTATCTTCACTTGATTGCGCAAATAGTCATTTTTAGTGATTTTTTCTCCTCTGTCGCCCTACTCTTGGCCAAAGCATTTTCAAGCTCAAGCACTTTATATTGCATTTCACAATATCTCTCCTTATAGTGCTCCCCATGCAAATACAACGAGCTCATATCCACCTGTATATTACCCATTTTCTCAATGGGATTAATTCGCGTTAGATCTTCAATTATAGTCTCAAAAAATTAATCTTCAAGCTGCAATTCGCCTTGGGGTTTCTGGACCAGTGGAGTGTATGTTGTAACATGAGCCTCCTTGGCGATTGGATCAAAATCCACCTTCTTAATTGGTTGTGTTGGCACCAAATCTTCTTTTCACCGCATACTTTTCAACCATTGAGAAGAGCTCAGGTGCACCCGATTTAGTTTTTCAACATCCGGCTACTTTCGGGCTACCTGCACATCTAGAACAGTATGCATCTCCAAAAATGGTGTAAAAGGAACAAAAAAATTTGAGCGGCTAGGCCCAGTGGACAAGGACGACACGGGTAGATGCGGAGAAATGGATGTGGGAGCAGTGGAAGAGAGAGAAAGGGCGGATGAGGTGGTAAATACAAGTGAAGTTGTAGTTATGCTAATCCTAGGTGGAGCTTGCAATACTAACAGTGACAATGGTAGAGATAGTGATAACCGAAGGAAGGGGATGCGAAAAGGGATTAGACCCAAATGTATATGAACTGAAAGAAACAACGGGTGAAGGGCGGCGAACAAAAGGAGCGGTAGTGGTTTCGAAAGTGGAAGGAGTAGAAGCAAAAGAGGATACCATAGAAAATGAAATAGATGGAACATTGAAGGATGGAGAAATAGAGAATGGAGGGGACGAAAATGCAATAGATGGAATCGAAGAAGAAACCACTGTGTGCTTCATGAGAGAGAGAAGAAGAGGGAAAAGATGATGTACCTTGGGGTGCAAGCGCCATTTGTTTAGCTGGTGGAGGAGGTTGAGCAACTAGCTCCCCTTCATGCTCTCCTTCTGGATCTCCAACATCGGGATCTACTTCCTCGTCCAAAATTTCAACATGTGAATCTTCAGAAAGTTGCTCCTCTTCCTCTTGTTGTGCCATTGGAAAGATCTGCACAAATGAAGTAGGGAGATCGTTATTGGACGAAGGATTCATCGTCAACACAGAAGTGGTCGTAGAACTCAACACGATAGAAATTGTGACACCCAAAGTCATGGGCACTGTAATAGTAGACGTAAGGGCGGCGTTGGTTCGAGGTTGTTTGGTCACTTTTGGAAATGGGGGCGCCACCGACTGTTTCTGCTACTTGGATGCGAGATAATCCTCTTGAGAGTGTTTCACCCTTTGAGACCGTCTTTGGAAAACATACTGCTCTTCCTCTTCGTCCTATTTTTTGGTCTCATCTTCAACCACTGGGTCATCCTGTTCATGTTCACTTTCACCACTTTCATATTATTAAAAAATTTGCGGAAACATGGTAGCGAAAGCAACAGGTTGATATGATTCCACAAATTTATCATAAGCTTCAAAAAATTGAGTATCAAGCTTCAACCCATAAGCAGTGTATGGCTTCCTAAGATGAACGCGCATCACCCACCAGTTCATAATTTTCTCCTCGCTCCATGTCGGGTTAGCTTCTTTAACAGTTCAAAACAGACCAAGAGGATGAATATGTGTTTTATTTTTTTCAGGATTATACTCTGCTTCCTACTCATAATAATCATGCCATGGAGGAAGGGAGGACATTTTCTCTATGTGCCAGTTGATGTCTGGCCCATCAAAATTGTTACGTCGCTTCTGAATTTCTGGGTGTGGGAAACAATGAAAGGTCTTTGCGTTGATAAATTCTAGAAATTTTTTGAGAGGGTCATAACGCCATCGCTACGGCAATTCAATTAATACCAGGTCCTAAAGCGCCATCGTCAAAAGGCAATTTTTCCCAACCTGGTTCACTTTGATACCCCCAAACTTAAAAGGCATAGTACAGGTTGTCTTCTTCCCTCGCTTGGTGCCATATATGTCATTGTCATAATCTTCCTGACACACAACTTCCATTGCAAAAATATGCACAGTAGCAAAATAAGGTAACAAAAATGGTTTACCTGTGTACCCAAAAATTTGAACAACCATGCCCTGAGTGAGCAAAAAGATATCGCCCCTATTTTCTGAAACAACAACATCTCTCAAATCGTGCGGTACCCTATTATAGTTTCTAGATAGTAGTTCAATCGCAGGTCCCAGAAACCAACTGTTAAAGTTGTACACAGACTCTCGTTTCGTCAACACCTGAGTCCTTTTGTAAATCAGTAAAGGCCCACATTTTTTGCCCGACTGTGTTACCGCGATAAAAGAGAAACGATGATGCATTTGAAAGAAAAAGAACCAAACTAGTAGCGAAGTGTGCCAAAATGATTTAGACTTTCCTTCCTACAACTTCTGCAACTGTGAATTAAGCCTTCAAGAAATAAACTCAACCCAATCAAAATAAATTAGATTTCCACCCTGTCTCATAGCAGCAGGAGAATAAAATTCCACCTTGCAAATACATTGAGCCATAATCACCTGCCATTTATGCACCGTTTCGTCTGAGGGTAACCCAGCAATCCAGGAAAACATAGAATAAATATCTTGGCTCTTAAATTCTGAAAGCAATTTAGGAAAATTTGGCAGCTGCCCCATTTGCAGCTCCTTGATGAGCTGTGTCTCCATAAATTATCTCATAGTAACCGTGGAAACATACCTATCTTCCTGCTCGTATGTATGAACCTTCTTATTTATCATGTAACTTGGGGCCTTTAACCCACATGCAAAATCCTCTTGGACCTCATTCGATGTAATTGTAAAGAGGATTTCCTTCTTGGCGTTTCGCACCGCTTTGGTAAAAGGATCATAAAACTGTGCAATTAGTTGTACCAGCTCAGGGCATGGGTGCATGGGTGCATGGGTGAACATAGGTACCATGAAAGCTACGAATTATAAGGCGTTGTGAGCCAACTATTAAATGAAACCCCCTGGCTCATCGTAGTCTCAACCTCTTACCTTAATTGATCAATCCCCTTGTGTGTAATCAATAAATCCCCGATTTCTGCCATTTCATCTTTATAAGGGTCCAGGTCGACAATCATTCTGCCAGGATTTCTTAGCCCTAGAACTTCTTTCTTACTTCTTAGTCAGCTTTGCCTCCGCAACCTCCTGCACCTCACTCGGCTCTTTACTGCGTATGCCCTTTGTATCTGACAAAGCGTTGAGTGATTCTGCAATTTTTTACTTCGAAACCTCTGAAAAATTCTTCTACACTGGAAAAGCAAGGTACAAAAAAGTAGGAAAAGTTTTAAATGATAAGGGAAAACAAAGTTGGCCCTTTTACCTTCAAAAATTTATAGGAGCGTTGTTAGCTACGACAGTGATTACAAAATTAAATGTAGGCGCGTCTTCGGAGAGGAATAATCCTCGAAAAACCTCTCATACGCTATTTCAAAGGCACAAAAAACCCTTCCCTTTAATTCGCCATCAAATTCTCCTAGAACATCATGCTTCTACACTATGCAATCATACCTAGAAAAGTGTGCCCTGGCACCCGAAGCTTACTAGGGAAGCCAACCTAGCCATTCGCCTACCAATCATTAATGCTTGTAGTCGCCTTGGAAAGCTAAACCTGAGCACTTCTCACATTTTACAACTATGATTGAATTTTGGTTCTTCCTAGTTCCAATTATTGACACGTAACCTAGAGGCGTATTTATTTCACAACGTGCCCCCAAAACTGTTGTCTCCTAACTCTGGCAAAAATGCTTGGGCGCTCAACTATTCCTTAGTGATTTTTAATTTTGCATGGAAGTGCTTTATATTTTCATACAGGTGGCTGTGTCTTAAGATTTTTGTGGGCATGATTTTTCTTAAATGGGCTTTCCTTTCAAAAACTTCGAACATGCTTTTCGTCCCTTCTAAAAACACCATGTTTTCCCCCCCTTTTTTTTCTTTTTCTTTTATTTTTTGCTTCTTTTTTTTTCCCCTTCGCCTGATGACGCTATAAAAGTACGTTCATCCTTTAACCTGGGCGAACGTCACGTTCACCCCATTGAAAGGGTGAACGCAAAGTTCAATATATGTTGTCGTTACTTTTTCTTTTCAGGCAAATGACAAAAAACAAAAAAAAAAACTTTTCCTTTCCCCTTTTTGTTTTTCTTATTTCTCCTTTTTTTTTGTTCTTCTCTGGAATGTCTATATATATATCCACTTATATACAAAAATCATAAAAGACAGATAGAATATTTACATATATACACAGTGTTACCTTTAGCAGATCACAATTACATAACATAGGCCTTCAAATGAAGGTCGTTTACTAGAATGGGGAGCTCGTAACTGTTCATTTTGCAGAGATGATAAGCATTGGTAGAGTTTACAGTAGAGACCTAAAAATGTCCTTCCCATATGGCATCAAAATTATGATGATTTTCAGGCTTAGATTTCTTCTCATTTCATTTTAGCACTAGTTCACCAACCTAAAAACTTTGGTCACTTTATCTTTTTCTTAAACCATTTCTTCATCTCTATAGAATGTTTGGAAAAATCCACGTAAGCCTGCTCCCTTTCTTCCTGTAACTGTAGAAACTGCGCCAACCTTACTTTCATGGGATCATATTCTTCATCTTCATCTTGGAATAGTTGCAAGGTTTGGAGCACCGGTAGTTCAATATGGGCAGGGAGGACAACTTCTTTTCCATAGACCAAAGCATACGAAGAGGTTTTTATGGACTTCTTTATTGAAATACGATCGGCCCAAAGTGCTTGGTTCAATAATAAATGCCAACTCCTCTTGTTATTGCCCATCATCCTTTTTAGAATCCACAACAAAGTTTTGTTAATAGACTCAGCCAATCCATTCCCCTGTGGGTAATAATTGGAAGATATCTTTAGGTAAATGCCATATCTACTAGCGAATTCTGTAATTTTGGCCCTGATAAAGGGAGTACCATTGTCAATTACCAAAGAATCTAGTATACCAAAATGAGTGATAAGGCTTTCCTAAAAATAAATCATCGTCGCATGATCCGCCTTCTAAGTGGGTATGGCTTCTGCCCATCTGGTGAAGTAGTCAGTTGTCATTAAGATATATTTATGCTTCGTAGAAGAATGTGGATCAATAACATCGATAAAATCACGGCCACATTATTGAAAGGGTGATTCCACCTGAATTGGATATACCGGTAATGCTCCTTTTTTTATTCGATCCACATATCTTTAGCAACTGTTGCACCACTGGCTTATCCTGTGTGAATTGATGAACATGGTAGGCCAATAATAACCTACCCAAATAATCTTCAAATCTATGGGTCTGCCTGCGTAATGCCCTCCTGATAGCCCATAATGGAACTCCTCCAAAAAAAATTTCTTTTCGGAAGCCTTTACACACCCGAGTAATACACCATCTATATTTTTATGATATAATCCATTAGGCAACAACACATACTTGAGCGCTTGCAACCTGAATCATCGGTGTTGCAAGGGATCAAGACAGTTCGGACATCTTCCCGAAGTAAAATAATCAACCAATTATTTCGTCCAATCTTTATCACCTACGGTGTGGTTTACACACATTACATCTTCATGATTTGCTTCAGTCATTTCAACAACACTTTTAGCCAGCTCTTGACACAGAGCACATCCACAAACCAATTTTTTTGGTCAGATCTCCAAATAATACTCCTATATTTTTTTGGTCCAACCAACTCTTTTTTCTCCCAGCTCTCCTTGGACTATAAAGTTTCGGACATCAGGATGAATAATGTAAACCACAGTCTTACTTTGAGAAACAAAGTGATGAAATTTATTTAATGCTTTCATTACTGCATAAACTTGCTTCTCTATAAAATTATACTTCTCCTGGTGCGGCGTGATAACCTGGCTTAGAAAAGCAATAGGCTTCTCCTCGCCATCATCTTGTTTCTGTGTCAGTACTATAGCATAACTCTCCTGCTCACCCACTGCATAGAGGATGAAATCTTTGGAGTAGTCAGGATTAATCAAAATTGGAGCTTGATTAATTCTCTCCTTGATCTCTTGAAATGCTTGCTTCCTGGCTTCTGTCCACTTAAACTCGACATTCTTCTTCAAAAGCTCAGTCATGGGCTTGACGACTTGGGCAAATTCAGCAATAAACTTGTGAATAAAGTTTATTTGCCCAAAGAAGGACTGCACGTTTTTCTTATTAAAGAGAAAAGACAGTTTTATGAGCGCTTCAAACTATGCAGGATCTATGGCCAATCCTTCTTGTGAGATCACATGGCCTAGTAATTTCCCTTATTTAATCATAAAAATTGACTTCTTTGGGTTTATAGAAATCCCAAATTCTCAGCACTTCTCAAATATTTGCCTTAGATGGGTAACATGATCTACCTTGCGATGTGAAAACACTGTCATATCATCAAGATATATTACAATGATTTTATTCAACAACTCACCAAAGGCGACATCCATGGCTCTCTAAAAAGTGGCACCAGTATTTGAAAGCCCAAAGGGCATCTGTTGATAAACGAATGTACCCCACTTAGTATTAAACGTCGTCTTATGTTGATCCTCATATTTTACCCAAATTTGATTGTACCCAGAGAAGCCATCTAGCAATGAGAATATCTGGGCGCCAGCCACAACATGAAGAATCTGGTCTATCAGAGGCAAAGGATAATGATCTTTGAGTGATGCCTGGTTTAAGTTTCAAAAATCAACGCACAAATATATGTCTCCATTCTTCTTCCTTATAGGAACCAGGTTTTCTACCCAAGTAGAATGCTTAATAGGATAAATGATCTTCGCCTCAAGCATCTTCAACAATTCTGCCTTCATAAGGATTTCAATCTTAGGATTGACAAGACGTTGTTTCTGCCGAAAAGACTTAACCCCTTCTTGTAACTCAATCGTGTGCTGAATCACATTCTTGTCATATCCTTTCAAGTCTTGATAACTCCATGCTACAATATCTCGGATATTCATAGCACAAATTTCTAATGCCTTCAATCTCATCCGACTCGCAATCGATCCCAATCTTAATGACCTTTCCTGGTTCCAACTGCAACTCTCTGCATTTCTTGGGATCCACCTTAATCCTATGTTTATCAGCCTTGTCCTTCTGATTAAACAAGCTCTCTAATGAAATCAATCCCTTAGAAATATGATTATTTCTCAACTGAATCATTGCTTGTTTTTCTTCCTCTACAAGGACTCTATCATTGCATAAGAAAATTCTTTGAGCAAAAAATTCACTATATTTGCTCATCATTATCAAAAACTTGCCAATAGAGATTCTTATCTAGAATGGAAGGCCTGTAAATTACTCTTATTGTCTTTGGCTTTCGAACCACTTGCTCAACAAGAGAAAAATTAGCGCCAAGGGAGGCTAAAATATCAGCATGTTTGTTTTTCTCCCGAGGGATAGCCTGAATATTCAAAGCTTTAAATGCTTCTAGCAGATTCCATACTCTGTTGTGGTAATCCTTCAAATAATGTTGCTTTCTCACGCATCTATTTGTAACTTGATTGACAATAAGCTTGAAGTCGCCAAAAATCTGCAACTGTTCAATCCCCAATTTCTCCACTTTCTTTAGGCCAAGGCATAGCACTTCGTATTCAACTGCGTTATTTATGTAGCTCTAGGTCAATTTATAGGAATAAGTTTTATGTATTCCCTCAGGAGAAATTAGTACAATGCCTGCCCCTGCACCATTCTTACATCGAGCACCATCAAAGAACAACTTCCATAACTGGTGTGAAACAGGTTTTGGTGACTCAAGGCCCTTCTTTTTGGACTGTTTTGTCTTCTGGATTGAATAACAACCAATATTTGTCCCAATAATAGCATTGAAATCAGTCAGCTAAAAATCTTCCTCTAGGCAAAGCTCATCAAGTGCTTCTTCAACCAGATCAATTTCCTCCAATTCTTCGGTCATCATTTTCAACGTGCTTGAAGCTTGTTCTGCCTCCCCTATATTTTCAATATGGAAGGGTGAAGGCTTATCATTATGAATATGGATTCACTTTCCCTTGAAAGGTATCTCCAAATGTGAATAATCTAGGGAAATATAATCTCCAAGCTTAGTCGTAAATTCCCTTGAAAGGCACATGCTAAAATAGGGCTCCAAATCAACAACCACCACCTCCTAGATGACAGTATTTGAGGCATACTATGAAGCACAATTGGAATATCCTTGATTACCCCAACAGTCTTGATTGGAGTTCCATCCAACTGCAACACTCTTGGACTACTCCTTGTATATTCCATCCTTATTACTTCGCATATTGCCTTTGGCATGACAGTAGTTGCAGCACTGGAGTCAATCATGTAATTATGCACGATCCACCCTTCCATTCCCAAGAATAAGTAAAATGGGGGAGGTATATTTTTTCTTGTGACTAAATTGGGGAGCGCCTGAGCCAAGACTGTTTGCGAACGATCTTTATTTTGGTCCTTAGTGGTATTCAAGTATTCTTGTAACAAATCAATCTGCCCAAGTAAATGCAATGTGTCGTATAAGCTAATCCTTGCTGGGATTTTCTTCATTTCTTCCACAATACTGTAGCTTTGAGTAGTTGAATATTTTTCCTCCATAGGCCACTCATAATTATCTTGGTACTACTGCTTAGCTTCTACCCTTTGCCTTTTAGTTAACGAAGGATACTTGAGTCTCTCCTTAGCTTGCTCTTTTGTTTCGCTTACCGAAGTTGAAGGTTTAGCTTGCTATTTATCTTGAGCTTGCCTAGAAAAACGATCTTTTGCCTTGACAACATCAGATCCCTTGGTTCTAATATTGGGAATATTCACCAAAAATTATCGCTTTTCCTCTTACGCCTTTTATTCTACAAGTTCTTTCAAAGGCTGCAACTTCGCAGGATCAATAGTCACCGACTTCTTCCCAAACCTAGTAAGGACTGAAACTTGCTCACATGAGGGCATCATACAATTATGCTACACTTATCGAATCATATTAACTTGCCCACCCGAGGAACTTTCTGCCAATGTATAGTTCAAATGCACCATAAATGTATCTTCACCGTGAGGATCATTGCATGTAGAACACCAATGAGCTCTTTCGGACACATCAACTTCGTTGTTTACTTGCATCGCGATGTTTTTCTCAAGTCCCTTGTTGGTAGACGCTTGCTCTCGGGTGATTGGTAGAGTCTAAAATATTCTTGATCGAAACTCAGCTTCAGCTTGTTTTTTCCTCACCGTTGTAAGCTCATTGGATATCATCCTCAAAGCCGCATTATTGGATTTCACTTCTTATAAAAACGCGGTGAGGGGATCCAAATTAGGTGACGGGGCCAACGCTAGTAATGGCAAAGGCGCTTGTGGTGTAGGTAATGGTAAAGGGGTTGGAGGCACTGGCAATGTGGGAAAAGAAACGGACGAGAACTGTGGAGGTATAGACGAAGCAAGAATTCGTGGAAAGCTCATAGCAAATGACTGCGAGATAGGGATAGGGGCCACTTGTGGGGGGCCCGAATCCCATGAAGGGATGGGATACATGGACGACATAGGCTGTGAGAACGTATTAGAGTAAAGATATTGCGGGAGATCAGGGATAATATGTATTGTTGCCTTCGTAGGAAGTCTGCCCACAACAATTAGGTCATATTCGGCCTTTTGAGCTTGTGTGTACAGATCTGGGAAGGTGGTCACATTGGCTTGACGCACCGCCATACTGATATCAGTACTAAGAGCTCGAAGGTAATAAAATGTCGCTTGTTCAAGCGTTGGCCGTAAACCGTCTAGAACCCTCTACCAACTTTGCGCAAATCAAACATTAAAATCTACAAGATCTTCTTGCGAATGTCTTTGAATTGTGGTGAACCGGTGCAGTAAATAATATGGATCAACTTGCTCATGAAAATTTTTAATCAACAATTCTGCCAACTGATCCCATGAAGTAATGGTACCAGGCTACAAGGATCGATACCAATATAACAATTTTCCTCTTAGCAAAAAAATAAAAAGTTTTATCATTACGTACTCATCAGTTATATCATGGATAGTTGCAAGAGAATCCACATCCTAGATATGCTCATATGCAATTTTCCTAGTACCATCGTATGTTGGCAAAACCTTCAGAGCAGCTTGAGTTACTGAATTCTACACCTACAAATTCAAGGCTCCGAAGCTATTCCATGCAAGGAACTGCCTTGGGAGCTGTTGTTGGTGTGGTGGAGGATTCTGGGCCATGTGAACGAGAATATGGGGAGTAGGCTGCGGAGCACTAGTAGTTGTCCTAGGCAGAGGCTGAGGAAAATTGGTGGTAGTACTCACTGGATTTACAAAAGTAGAAAACTCACCAGCTAACCGAAAAGACGAACTAGATGATATGGATGGGATATGAGGGAGCGAAGACGTTCATCGAAAAGTGGCTATTTGAGGGTGCTCTCCTAACCTTTGGATATCAAGTTCATAAAACTCAATTCGATGATCGAGATTCTTGGATTTCGATCTTGTATTCATGAGAGACAGCTTTCGTCGTCCTCACACCTATGGACTTATGGATAAAATTTGAGTCGCCAGATTTTCTAATCTCAGTAGAAAGGCGAACACCAAACCTAACACTGTTGGAAGTGGAACTTTTTTGAGTCCCATCGGGCATGCCAAAAACTATTGGTCAAATATCTGCCTAATTTCTAATGAATGCGTTTACGCACCCTAGATATGACCAATATTGAAATGCCAGAGGAAATAAATGTCCTCCATGCCAATATCTAGAGAGGGCTGGCTCCCTTGCCAAATTCTAAACTGGTATAAGACTAGGGATGCAGGAAAGAAATTAAAATATGTAGAAAGAAATAAGAAATATGGCCACAGGCCAAAGTACAGGGTTGGTGTTAGACTAATTAGCTGGAACAAACTCAAGCACAAGTTAGCATTTATGAAAGGAAATAGAATAGAATAAGCTCATGATTTGGCCATGACAACTATCAAAATGGCACTCCAACATTCACTTTCTTATTAACAATTTTAAATCCAATGACAAAATTTAAACAAAACAACAAACAAGATGAGCAAATGAAAATAGAAGCACACTACACAAAAAGCAACCACACGCAAGATCACTCGCAACTTCAAAAATCTGATGCCTTCTATTAATGCAGAGAGCTCGAAGAAATCTCTCGCAAAATGTCTAACCCCCTTTTACAATGAAGTTTGTCTAGTATTTATAGAGGTTTTTGCCTCTTTCATTAAATACATAGGAAAATAAAATATCCCAAGATCAAAAACAAAATCCTCCTTGAATTATTTAAAAATCCATCCTCCTGAGAAGATAAATTCCTAAAAATCTGCAACTTGGGTGAAGGTGTGCGGATTGCCAAAAGACATTAAATTATTTTGAGCACCTCTGGCACATTGGAATTCATA
>JAQPPZ010006471.1:0-10982 GCA_028583015.1 Wollemia nobilis | reverse complement strand
TTTGAAGGTAACCGTTGGAACAAAATCTGCCTTCGGTTGATAGTGTTGCGCCTTAGACTTTGCCAACATTGAATAGACAGATCTTGCTTGAGATCATTTGTCTAGTCTCCAGAGAAGGCTGGTTCCTTTGAGTTTTTTAGAGAAAAGGGGAACAAGAGATAAGGGAAATATAGCCTAAGCTAGAACTTTTCTCACGGTACAGATTAGACAACAACAAACATTGATGATGCAGTTTAGACAATAGCAAAGCTAGAACTCTTCTTTATAGAAAACATGAATTCTTGAATGTGACTTTTAGATGTTCGTCTAAAAAGCATGTAAATATCTGTTAATGTTCAACTCTAGAAACAAGATTCATACGTGCATAGTCCAGATTTTAGAACAGATACATTTATAAAACTCAGAGTGAATAAAAGTTAAAACACCAGATACATACAAGCACACAGAAGTTTCGGAAGCCGGAGGAAGAAATCTTTTATTGCTTGTAATCCAAGTACATGCGCATCAAGCTTGTAAACGTCCAAGAGCCGACCCTTTTTCTGGAGTCGCTCACCCCTATATATACCCTAAAAGAGTATCTTTTCCTAAGTACATCTTACTTATTTTACAAGCAATAATCTACAGTTTCTAACAATACACAATGGATTTCCCATAGATTGGATAGATTGGCAATCATCCAGCAGACCTGCAAGGTTATAATCAACATAGACCATTCTTCAGAAATCAGCACCTGATGTCAGTGCTCGTCTCCAGTTGCCAAAAATATACTTTATTCCTTTACAGCTGGCATGTCACGAAATCATGACATTCGTCTCCTGCTTTGCTCCTCTACCGCTTCCAGCCACGAAAATGAGACATGTCACGAAATCATGACATTCGTCTCTTCCTTTGCTCCTTTGTTGCCTCCCGCCACGAAAATGAGACATGTCACGAAATCGCGACATTCGTCTCCTGCTTTGCTCCTCTGCTGCTTCCAGCCGCGAAAATGAGACATGTCACGAAATCGCGACATTCGTCTCTTCCTTTGCTCCTTTGCTGCCTCCCACCACGAAAATGAGACATGTCACGAAATCGTGACATTCGTCTCTTCCTTTGCTCTTTTGTTGCTTCCAGCCATGAAAATGAGACATGTCATGAAATCGTGACATTCGTCTCTTCCTTTGCTCTTTTTCTGCTTCCCGTCAGAAAATGAGACATGTCACGAAATCATGACATTCGTCTCTTCCTTTGCTCTTTTGTTGCTTCCCACCGTGAAAATGAGACATGTCATGAAATCATGACATTCGTCTCTTCCTTTGCTCTTTTGCTGCTTCCCACCACGAAAATGAGACATGTCATGAAATCGTGACATTCGTTCCTTCTTCTTTTCCTCCCTAAAATGAGACATGTCATGAAACCATGACATTCTTCCTTGCTTTGCTCTTCTTGCTTCCACCTGAAAATGAGACATGTCATGAAATCGTGACATTCGTCTCTTGCTTTGCTCTTTTCTCTTTCCCGTAAAATGAGACATGTCATGAAATCGTGACATTTTCTTCTTTGCTCTTTCTCCTTCTACCACAAAATGAGACATGTCACGATATCGTGACATTCTTTCCTCTTGGCTCTTTCTCGCTTACCGCGAAAATGAGACATGTCGCGATATCGTGACATTTTTCCTCTTGCTCTTCTCTTCTTTGACCAAAAGAGACATGTCATGATATCGTGACATTTTTCCTTCTTGGCTCTTTCTCTTGCTCTTTAGCCGCGAAAATGAGACATGTCGCGATATCGTGACACTTTTTGCCTCTTGCTCTTTCTCCTCGCTTTGAACCGCGAAATTGAGACATGTCACGATATCGCGACACTTTTTGCCCTTTGCTCTTTCTCCTCCTGTGAACCATGAAAATGAGACATGTCGCGATATCGCGACACTTTTTCCCTTTGCTCTTTCTCGTCGTGAAACAAAGAAACATGTCGCGATATCGCGACACTTTTGCTCTTTTGGCCGCGACAAAGCAACATGTCGCGATATCGTGACACTTTTGCCACCTTGCTCCCTTTTGTTGCTCTTAGCCGCGAAAATGCAACATGTCGCGATATCGCGACACTTTTTCTCCTTGCGGTGTTTTGCTTTTTCTTTGATCTTTAGCATATGGGCCACTTTGGTCTTCTTGGGAAATATGCAAAAAAGGTGCATCAGCTGTTTTTCTGTAGTTAGGCACTTTTTGACTAACATTCTTGGCGCCTTTCGAGGGAATTTTTGCTTGCAAAAATAGAGACCAGGCCTTTATCCATTGGGAAACGGAGTCACCAGAGACAGGTTGCGAAAAGTAAATTTTCGAGCAGAAAAACACAAGAAAAATCATGCACTTTGGAGAACAAGTGATCTTCACCTTATCAGAACCTTTCTTTTACCGCTTAGGTATTTAACCTTTGTCTGAAGAACACAAAAATTCAATTCTGGGAGCTGGGATTTCTTAGGTGGCTGGAACACTTTGGGAGCAGAAGAATGACCATTTCCCTTGCTTGAAAGGATTCCAATAGGGAAACTTCCTCCCAGGAGTGAGCGTCAATCCTTCTTATTGTCTTCTGGAAATATTAGGCCGTAAAAAAGGGAAATATTTACAAAACTTCAAAACTTATAATATACTGTACATATAATGGTGATCTGTAGTTTTACTGGAAATACAACTTTAGGTGAAAAGCGTTCACCGTGATGGGTAGAACCTGTCCATCTTGATCTTTTAACTGGAAGGCATTGAATTGCTTTTCTGAAACAATTTCGAATGGCCCCTCCCAGAATGCATCAAACTTGTCATGATGTCCTGGCTTTGCTTTCTTGACATTCCATTTTAATACCAGGTCACCTATTTTAAATTTCTTGAAAGTGGTTTTCTTATCGAACCACCCGACTATTTTTACCATATGCCTTTGATGATGATCGTAGGCTTGTTCCCTAGATTCTTCAAGCTGTAGAAGTTGCATCAGTCGGGCGTCCATTGGATGGCCTTCATCTTCGTTGACTTGGTTTAGCATTCTCAACGTGGGTATTTCCATATGAATCGGCAGAACAACTTCTTTACCATAAACCAAAGCATATGGTGAAGTATTGATTGATTTTTTTATTGAGATTCTGTCGGCCCACAAGGCTTGATTCAGGAGTGAGTGCCAGTTCCTCTTATTGTCCTCTAATGTTCTTTTCAAAATTCTCAGAAGATTCTTATTAGTAGACTCAGCTAATCCATTACCTTGTGGGTAATAATTAGAGGAAGTCTTCAGGTAAATTCCATATCTACTGACGAATTCGATCATCTTTGCACTAGTGAAAGGGGATCCATTGTCTGTAATCAAAGAATCTGGTATGCCAAACCTTGTGATTAGACTTTCGACGAATTCTATCACCACCTCTGAATCAGCTTTCTTCGTAGGCACTGCTTCTGCCCACTTGGTGAAATAGTCCATGGCAGTGAGAATGTATTTGTGGCCTGATGATGAGTTTGGCTCTATTATCCCTACGAAATCCAACCCCCACTGGCTGGAATGGTTCCTCGACTTGAATAGGCTTTAAGGGCATGGGTGCATTTCTGTTTCTTCCCACATACCTCTGACACTGTTCACACTTCTGGGTCACTCTGTACGCATCTAGGAAGATGGAAGGCCAATAACATCCAGCTCTAAGGATCTTCAAAGCTGTAGTTCGACCTGCATAATGTCCCCCTGAAAAACCCCCATGAAATTCATCTAACACTTTCTGCTTTTCATTATCGGGAACGCATTTTAACAACACACCATCAATGTTAATCCTGTACAACCCCTCTGTTCGAAGGGTATATTTCAATGCTTGGGTCCTGAATCTCCTTCTCTGGGAAGCGTTCATATCTTCAGGGCATGACCCGGTCTGAAAATACCTCACAAAGTCATTGATCCAACCCGAACTCACTCTGTCTTGGTGTTGCTCTGTGTTTGCCATGACGGGGTGGTTCTCCCCATATCCACTTGCAGCTTGCTTGGCCAATTCCTGGCACAAAGCTCTCCCTCTGACTATTTTAGTAGGATGTATTTCTACATCATACTCTTGGATGCGAGTCACCCATCCAACTCTTTTTTCACCCAATTCTCCTTGAATTATGAAGTTCCTTACATCGGGATGAATAACATACACCATCGTCCGACTCTGAGATAAGAAGTGTTTTAGCTTATTCAAGGACTTCATAATGGCGTATACTTGTTTTTCTATGAAGTTGTACCTTTCCTCATGTTTGTGCATGGTGGAACTCAAAAAGGCTATGGGTCTTTCTTCGTCATCTGCTCCTTTCTCGAGTGAGAACTGCAGCATAACTATTTTGCTCTCCGACAAGCATATAGTATGAAATCCCGAGAATAGTCAGGGTTGACTAGCACAGGAGCTTGAGCGATGGCTTCTAGAATTTTTTGGAAAGCTTCTTTCCTTGGCTCTGTCCATTTAAAAGGAGCATCCTTTTTCAATAACTCAGTCATTGGTTTAACCTGTTTGGGCAAAATCCGCAATGAATTTTCTGACGAAATTTACTTGCCCAAAGAAAGACTGCAAACCTTTCTTGTTAACTGGGAGAGACAACTCAAGAAGCGCCTTTACTCTATCAGGATCAATTGACAGCCCAGACTTTAGAAATAACATGCCCAAGGAGTATTCCTTCTTCTACAACAAAAATAGATTTTGTAGGGTTTAGTGATATCCCAAATTCCCTACATTTCTCAAACACTTGCTGCAGATGAGTGGCATGGTCCTTTTTGTTGTGAGAAAAAACTGTCATGTCATCTAAATAGATGACAATAATTTTGTTCGCAAGCTCCCCAAAAGCTACGTCCATGGCTCTCTGGAAAGTTGCTCCTGCGTTAGATAATCCAAAGGGCATCCTTTGGTATGCAAATGTTCCCCACTTAGTGGTGAACGCAGTCTTGTATTGATCTTCATTTCTCACCCAAACCTGATTGTAACCAGAAAAGCCGTCTAACAGAGAAAACCTTTCTGCTCCCACCATAGTATGAAGGATTGGGTCAATCTGGGGTAAAGGATAGTGATCCTTTAAAGAGGCTCTGTTCAAATTTTTGAAATCGACGCATAGTCGTATTTCTCCATTTTTCTTGCGGACTGGAACTAAATTTGCCACCCAGGTAGAGTGCTTGATTGGGTATATTATCTTAGCCTGCAAGAGTTTTAACAACTCTTGTTTCATTAAGGCTTCAATCTTGGGATTCACAGGCCTCTGCCTCTGCTTGAAAGGTTTAGCTCCTTCCTCCAGTTCAATGGTATGTTGAATGACCTCTTTCCTGTACACTTTCAGATCACTATAAGTCCAGGCTATTATATCTAGATACTCTTTACATAACTATTTTATTTCCTCTAGTTCTACCACTGTACAATCGGTCCCTACTTTGATCATTTTTCCCGGTTCTAGTTCTACTTCTTTATACCGACGTTCATCTACCTTGATCCTTCGACCTACAGCTCTGTCGCTATTGTCGAAAAGGCTCTCCAGGGTGATCAGTCCCTTGGGGATATGGTTGTTTTTCAGTTGAATAAGGCTCTCTTCGTCCTCTTCTTGTAACGCTCTATCTGTAGAGCAATTCATCTCATGAATCAAAAAATCTAGGATCTGCTCATCGTTTTTGAATACTTGCCAAAAAATGTCTTTGTCGGGCACTGAAGGCCTGTATATAAGTCTAACTATTTTAGACTTCTGAATAACATTGCTGATCGGGCAAAAATTTGATCCTACTGATGCTAACAGGTCTGCATGTGTGTTCTTCTCTCTGGAAATGGATTTCATGTTTAGTGCTTCAAAATTTTCCAAAAGATCTAACACTTTGTTTTTGTAAGCTCTTAGGTAATGCTGCTTACAAATGCACTTGCCAGTAACTTGTTTAACGATCAACTCTGAATCTCCATAGATCAACAGCTATTTTACACCCAGTTTCTCAGCTTTCTTGAGTCCCAAACACAAGGCTTCATACTCAGCTGCGTTATTGGTGCAACTCCATGTCAACCTATACGAAAAGACTTTTTTTGTTCCAGTGGGTGAAATCAGGACGATCCCAGCTCCTGCTCCATTTTTGCACCTTGACCCATCAAAGTACAACTTCCATAACTGGTTGATCGAATCATCTATTTTAGGGACAACAATAGGGAGCTTTTTTGGTTTCTCAATGGAATAGCTTCCCATTTCTGTCTCTATCATAGCATTGAAGTCTTTCATTGAAAACTGGTCTTCAGATTGGAGTTCCTCCAGGGTTTCTTCCATTAAATCAATATTCTCAAATTCCTCGGACATCATGTTGACAGTAGTTGTTTCTTCTAGTCTTTCCACATGAAAAGTAGATGGTTTCTCATTGTAGATCTTGACTCTTTTACCTTTGAAAGGTACCTCCAAATGCGAATAATCTAGTGACAGATAACCTCCCACTTTGGCTATGAATTCTCTGGATAAACACATACCGAAATATGGTTCCAAGTCTACAACGACTACTTCTTGTATTACGACTGCTTCTGGCATTCTGTGGAGTTGAATAGGTATATCTTTGATCACCCCGATAGTTTTTACTGGAGTACCATCCAATTGCAACACACCAGGATGACTTCGAGTATATTCCATCCCCATTATGTCACATACGGCTTTCGGCATTACCGTAGTTGCAGCCCCTGAATCAATCATGCAATTGTGAACTATCCACCCCTCCATTTGCAAAGATAAATAGAATGGGGGCGGTCTATTTTTTCCAGAGGTTGACACAACATTTGCTTGTATGACATTTGAGGAAGAGGTATTATTCTTTAAAGTTAAAGATTCTTGGAGGAGGTCAATCTGACCAGGAATTTGCAATGCATCATACATGCTTATTTTGGAGGGGGTCCTCTTCATTTCTTCTCGCAATGTTGAACGAAAGAGTTGCAGCTTAGGGATACTTCAACACTTTTCTCCCTTCCACTAGTCGATGCGTCATATCTGTCTCTCGTAGACCTGCGTAGCTTCTGTTCTTTGCCTTTTTGTCAATGAAGGAAATCTGAGTCTTTCCTTCGCTTGCTCTTGAGCTTCGCTCCCTTTTCTAGGAGGAAATTCTTTTCTTGGTGTAGTCGTAGAAGTCTGAGGAGGATCAGAACGTCCTTTCTCACCGGACTGGTTTTTCTGTGGAGTTGCCCTGGGGGCAGGAGGAAAACCTTGTGGTTGGAATTCCTTAGGGTCAGTTTGCAACGACTTTTTTCCCGACCTCGTCGGACCGAGACTTGTTCCATGGATGGCATTGCCAAATTATGGTGAACTTCTCTCGATTATATTCACTTGTCCCTTGCCGGTCTCCTTGGCTCTTTCATTAATAACTCGCTTGCACATGGTGTTGATGAATCATGCATGAATCTTCTCCATGAGGATCATTGCAAGTGGTACACAAGTAATCAGAATTAGCGGGTTCTCCATTATCTCCTGTCTCATTTGCATACACTACATTTTTTCTTTCTTGTACCCTTCCACTTGTCGAAGCAGCTTCCTTTTGTATCTGTGGAAATCTTCTTGCTTGAATATTCCTTTTCGCCTCTCTCTTTTTCATGGATGCCATTTCATTTGACAACGTCTTCATGGTATCAATTATGGTTGTGTATTGATCATTGGGGGGAGCTGATGCAAGGGGTGTGGTTGGTAATGCACGAAATGCAGGAGGTGCAACTATAGCTGGGAGGGCCTGCATTGATGGGGGTGCAGGCAGTTTAGAGATTGATGCTTGGGAAAACTCTGGTAAAATTGGCAATAGAGTCTTTGATGGATATCTTTTTGTAGCTATGAGATCAGCTTCGCCCTTTGTTGCCTCTACATAGATCCCAAGAAAAGTGGTTACATGGGATTGCCTTATTATCATACTGAGTTCTGAATCAAAAGCCCTTAGATAATAGCATATAGCTTGTTCTTCCATGGGCTTTAGGCCTTGCGGTACTCTATCACGAGTTCTGGTAAACTTGATGTTGAAATCTTGGATTTCTTCTTGTGGATGCCTCTCAATGATAGTGAATTGATTCAGCAATGTGAAAGGATCCGCATGTATATTGAATTCATCGACCAGACGATCGGCCAATGCTGCCCAAGAAGTAATGGATCCAACGGGAAGCGCTCTGTACCAATAGAGCATCTTTCCTTTCAAAGATATGATCAACAATCTGACCATTACATCTTCCTCAGTGATGTTGTAAATAGATGCTAGCTCTGATACATCCAAACAGTGCTCATCTGCTATTTTGCCTATTCCATCAAAGGTCGATAAGGCTTTTAGCGCAGCTTGTGGAATTTGGTGGTGTGTTCCCAAGTTCAAAGGGCCAGTTTGATTCCATACAAGATGTGCTGGGGTAGGGGCGGCTGCCATGATTGCTAAAGGAGTTACAACCGCTATGGGATTGCTTGCAGATGCTCCTACAATGGGTGTTAAAGAGGTGCTAATGGTGTCGGGAGGATTTGATCGTGCGGCTAGCATAGGGTGTGCTTTTAGGCTTCCGAGATGTAGTTCAAAAAACTCGATAGGTTCTTCAGAGTTTCTAGCTCGGGATCTGGTTATCATATGGCTATATAACCGAGAAGGCTTCTAGACAAGGTCTTTCTTTTATGGTCTAAATGCAACGGAGTCGCCAGGTGATTTTTTTCTTGAGATTTTGCAAACAAAAGGCTCTGAAGGTAAAACACCAAAACTTATACAATACTATGGGATTGCTGGTCCCACCGAGCGTGCCAAAAACTGTTGGAACAAAATCTGCCTTCGGTTGATAGTGTTGCGCCTTAGACTTTGCCAACATTGAATAGACAGATCTTGCTTGAGATCATCTGTCTAGTCTCCAGAGAAGGCTGGTTCCTTTGAGTTTTTTAGAGAAAAGGGGAACAAGAGATAAGGGAAATATAGCCTAAGCTAGAACTTTTCTCATGGTACAGATTAGACAACAACAAACATTGATGATGCAATTTAGACAATAGCAAAGCTAGAACTCTTCTTTATAGAAAACATGAATTCTTGAATGTGACTTTTAGATGTTCGTCTAAAAAGCATGTAAATATCTGTTAATGTTCAACTCTAGAAACAAGATTCATACGTGCACAGTCCAGATTTTAGAATAGATACATTTATAAAACTCAGAGTGAATAAAAGTTAAAACACCAGATACATACAAGCACACAGAAGTTTCGGAAGCCGGAGGAAGAAATCTTTTATTGCTTGTAATCCAAGTACATGCGCATCAAGCTTGTAAACGTCCAAGAGCCGACCCTTTTTTTGGAGTCGCTCACCCCTATATATACCCTAAAAGAGTATCTTTTCCTAAGTACATCTTACTTATTTTACAAGCAATAATCTACAGTTTCTAACAATACACAACGGATTTCCCATAGATTGGATAGATTGGCAATCATCCAGCAGACCTGCCAGGTTATAATCAACAGACCATTCTTCAAAAATCAGCACCTGATGTCAGTGCTCGTCTCCAGTTGCCAAAAATATACTTTATTCCTTTACAGCTGGCATGTCACGAAATCATGACATTCGTCTCCTGCTTTGCTCCTCTGCCGCTTCCAACCACGAAAATGAGACATGTCACGAAATCGCGACATTCGTCTCTTCCTTTGCTCCTTTGTTGCCTCCCACCACGAAAATGAGACATGTCATGAAATCACGACATTCATCTCCTCCTTTGCTCCTCTGTCGCTTCCAACCGCAAAAATGAGACATGTCATGAAATCGTGACATTCATCTCTTCCTTTGCTCTTTTGTTGCTTCTCATCGCAAAAATGAGACATGTCATGAAATCATGACATTCATCTCTTCCTTTGCTCTTTTGCTGCTTCCCATCGTAAAAATGAGACATGTCACGAAATCGTGACATTCATCTCCTCCTTTGCTCCTTTGCCTCCTCCCCGTGAAAATGAGACATGTCATGAAATCGTGACATTCGTCCTTCCTTTGCTCCTTTGCTGCTTCCCACCATGAAAATGAGACATGTCATGAAATCATGACATTCTTCTCTTCCTTTGCTCTTTTGCCGCTTCCAACCATGAAAATGAGACATGTCATGAAATCACGACATTCTTCTCTTCCTTTGCTCTTTTGTCGCTTCCAGCCATGAAAATGAGACATGTCATGAAATCGTGACATTCGTCTCTTCCTTTGCTCTTCTGCCGCTTCCAACCATGAAAATGAGACATGTCATGAAATCGCGACATTCGTCTCTTCCTTTGCTCTTTTTCTGCTTCACCGTGAAAATGAGACATGTCACGAAATCGTGACATTCTCTTTCCTTTGCTCTTTGTCGCCTCCACCGCAAAAATGAGACATGTCACGATATCATGACATTCTTTCCTCCTTTGCTCTTTCTCCTGCTTCCAACCGTGAAAATGAGACATGTCGCGATATCGCGACACTTTTTCCTCTTGGCTCTTTCTCTTGCTTTGGACCACGAAAATGAGACATGTCGCGATATCGTGACACTTTTCCTCTTGGCTCTCTCTCTTGCTCTTAGCCATGAAAATGCAACATGTCACGATATCGCGACACTTTTTCCTCTTTGCTCTTTCTCCTCGTTGTGAACCGTGAAACTGAGACATGTCGCGATATCGTGACACTTTTTGCCCTTTGCTCTTTCTCCTCGCTGTGAACCGTGAAACTGAGACATGTCGCGATATCGCGACACTTTTTGCCCTTTGCTCTTTCCCCTCGCTGTGAACCGGAAACTGAGACATGTCACGATATCGCGACACTTTTGCTCTTTTGGCCGCGACAAAGCAACATGTCGCGATATCGCGACACTTTTGCCACCTTGCTCCCTTTTGTTGCTCTTAGCCGTGAAAATGCAACATGTCGCGATATCGCGACACTTTTGCCTCCTTGCGGTGTTTTGCTTTTTCTTTGATCTTTAGCATATGGGCCACTTTGGTCTTCTTGGGAAATATGCAAAAAAGGTGCATCAGCTATTTTTCTGTAGTTAGGCACTTTTTGACTAA
>JAQPPZ010006470.1:0-10320 GCA_028583015.1 Wollemia nobilis | reverse complement strand
GGAAGTGCCATATAGAAGTCCCAGATCCTCAAAACCAAGATAGATACATCGAAGAGGCGACTAGGCCTCCTAGGATCAAAATGACAGAGCAAATTGACTTATCATTTGCTATACATGCCACCCACCAAGCGCAAATCAAGCAGCTTGAGCTGGATCAATAGCAGCTAGAACAATTATATCACCTTAATAAAGAGCGCATTCGGTGCCAAACAAATGAGCTGCTCTACACCACTATGCCTGAAAAGGTTCAGACCCCCCAAACATAGAGGGCAAAAAAGTATGAGAGGCACAACCCCATAGTGCATGATAGGTCTCCAAGACCTCGCCAAGAGATGCCTCTAAGACACCCCAGATATGAGCGGGAGACCACCCCCAGGAACCACGATGGGTACCCTCCGCGGGCACCCACCCCTATTCATTGAGCTCTCCCAGTAACTCCTCAAGAAGCTTATGAGGAATATGAACAAGAGGAAGAGCGGGCCGAAACGCCCTATCAAGGCAGAGGAGGTGCTATTTTGCCACCCCTCTATAGGCCCCCAGTTACCCGTAACACACAACGGGAACAAGTTATGGAAGAGGATATTAAGTCCTCCACTGCATACAAAGCGCTCTTGGAGTGTTTAGAATCGGTTGAAACTAAAACTTCAGGGCACCAAAAGCCCACCCTACGCTTACTACGCAGTCATCCAGTACATCCGTCGGTGCCGGCACCTCATTACGCCAAAAACTTTAAGCTGCCCCAATTGGCACTCTTTAGAGGGGAGGAGGACGCCCAAGAACACGTTACTAGATTCCTGAGTCAATGCTTTGGCATTTAGGATAATGATGCTTTGCTATTAAGAACAATTATAACCACATTCGCAGGCCCTGCCTCGGATTGGTTTACCCAACTTCCAAAGCATAGCATCCATAATTTAGATCAATTGGTGGATGCATTCCTTAAATGTTTCACTTTCAACACCAAGAAGAAAGTGTCACTAAGTGACCTAGCTAGCCTCAGGCAATACGAGGAAGAAACTATGGTTGCCTATGGGAACCGGTGGAGGGCTTTGCTTTCAAAGCTACCTTACCTCCCTCCTATGTCCGACCTCATGCAAATGTTCTCAAAAAGTTGTTTGAGATCGATCTCTGTCCTATTGCAGCTGCAGCAATATGCCACTTTAGAAGAAGCCCTGGCATAAGTTAGAAGAATCAAAGAGATCAAAATTTAGGAGGGCAAAATTGCCAAACCAAAAAAGAAAGAATGGACAAAGAATAACAGCAAGACAGGGACAACACAACAAAAACCCACCGTGGTCAATCAAGTTGCGATTAACACACCAATGCCTACCCAAGCAGCACAACCTCAAAATGCTAATTATCAGGCGGTCCCTCACAACAATTATGACCAAGAAAACAATTGGCAAAAGCAAAATCAGCCGTGTCATCCTCGATGACAATTCACACCCTATATGGAGTCTCGAGATTCCCTATTTGACCACTTGTCTATGAAAAATTTGATCCATCTTCCATAAGTCCAACCTATAGACCCCAACGCACCAAAATCAAAAGGCTATAGAGAAGAATTGTACTGTCGATTTCATCGACAAAAAGGACACGACCTTAACATTTGTTGGATGTTCAAAGGCCTGGTGCAAGATTTGATCGATAACAAGACCTTAGTGGTAGACAATCCCGTAGCACTAGGTAACCAGAAAATGGGAGTCTTTAAGGACCCCTTACTAGCCCATGATACACAAACAAAGCATATCCAAGTTAATGAAGTCACACAAGATTACCCTATACAAGGATATGTCAGCATGATCAACATAGTGACTCGAAATAAGAGATATCTAAGCACAGCTACTCCTACAAAAACTATAGGAGAGGCATCGACAACGTTACCACCTCAACAACACCCTCCTCTACCTAGACCAGTGGTCACGATTCAAAGCAAGCTTACCCAAAGCTTGCGGACCACGTCAGCTAGGATTTCCATCTATGAGCTTATACAACAATTGCCACATCATTGCAAAGCTCTATTGGATATATTAAAAACCATCGAGATGCAACCCCAAGAGGCAAACACTTTTAACAATTTTGTGGGCCACGTCTGAAGGTCCTCTGAACCAGTTATCATCTTTAGAGATGATGAGATCAAATTAGTAACTGGTGATATGGCAGATCCACCCCTACACATCATCGCACGGGTTAACAAGATTACGTACAAGAGAGTGTTGGTAGACACTGGTTCGTCTAGTAATATCATCATGACAGTAGTGCTAAAACACTTGAAGTTGCCTGCGTCTCACATAATAGCCTCCACATATACATTGCGAGCATTCAATGATGCAATATGCTCAATCGTTGGCACAATTGTCCTACCCATTCAAGTGGGACAAAATACAATTCCTACATTGTGCCATATCTTGGAAGGTGAGATGGCTTATAACATCTTGTTAGGCCACCCATGGATTAAGGACATGAAGTGTGTCCCTTCGATATTGCGCCAGTGTCTCAAATACACCTTTGAAGGAGAAGTTCATGTGGTTCCCGCAGACCTGGAACCTTTCAAGTATTGCAACTCGATGCAATTAATACCGCAGTCGACCTTGCCATCAACACATGTGGATTTCCAATTGAATCCATCCAAGCAGGGTTTGACTTCACAAGCATCTCCATTGTCAAAGTCCTTGGATCTTCAACCCAGTCCATCTTCATCAGTCAGTCCTTCATCAACAGCGCCACCTATGATGACCACGACGAAGGACAAAGGAAAGCAACCTATGAAGGAAATACCATTGTTAGTCTCAACCATCTCTACTGAAGAGATGCCTAGCAAGATGAAAGTTGAGACGCCTAGCCCACCAGACATAGAGTGGACTCAGGAAGGACTTGCTTTCCCTCCCCCTCAATCGCCAAAAATTACTATTGAAATAGCCAACACGGGCTTAGGGGAGTATTTAGTACAAAACATCATTGCAACGCCTACACTTGAGTCCCTGCAGGATATGGGGAGACCTCGCCTTCCCATTGGTAGTATTGTTCCTCTCGGCTACCTGCCTAAACAGACAAATTTTGTGTACGGGGGCCTTGATCATGGTATTGAACCTTCCAAGAAAGAAGAAGAAGATGAAGACCCTTTTATGAAAGATGTCAATTATCTATCAAACCCGAATTTCTCTTTATGCTATCTTAGCCAATGCAATTGGCATGGATACGGGTTAGGTAGATATGAACAAGGAATGCGTGTCATCTGTCAACCTGGATACCAAATGACATATGACAAGTCAGGAATAGGGTGTACCCACCCCCTACGCCTAGACATCTTAGTCGAGGACATGCAAGGCTTAGGGATAGGCAACAAGGCTAGGATGGCAGTAGACCCATACGCCAACCCTAACACACAATATACATTAGGAGATTATCTCCCTTTAGTCATAAACCTTGTTAGCCTCAACAATCCTCCCACTTTGGAGGCTCTTATCGGGGTCATGCCATTACAATAAACTCAGGTGTCCCTATAAATCATGGAACAGCCCCGTTGGAATCATGTCAATCTGATTGAGCAGAACGAGTCTAACATATTGTCGGTCGCTATAGGAATCAACAAAAGTTTGTTGATTTTTGATAGTGACTATGAAGATGAAATTGAGATGGTGACCCATCTTAATCAAATGCGATTGCAACAACATCCTTTGGACATTAATGACCTATTCAAACAAATGAACATAGTTCCAGGGCATGAGTGGAATCTCAACCCCGTGTAATGGGACCAAATGTTGAATCCACCACATGAGGCATATAGGGATCAACTTCCGCCTAGGGATCCTGTTGAGTTATCAACACCAATGGTAGACCCTATCCTTTTATCCACTCATAGAGCTGATCCACGTGAGCCCATACCACCAGAGCCAGATCCTGTACATAGAGATCATCCAGAATGTCAGAAACATCACACCTGTGGTAATGGAGATCAAATTCATCTCATCAACATGATCTCCATTGACTTAACCGCCCCCATCTGCAATACAACCGATCTAGCATAGTCATTGCATCTAGACATGTATGCCATCGACTAGGATTGCATTAACACAATACCATCCCCATCAGAGTACTGGCCCTTCGGTGAGATGCGTCATTTTACCCCAGGGTCAACTCAGGATATTTTTCATGCTGAAGAATAACCCGAGGTTCCCAATATAGATCTCAATTCAGCAGATGATATCCACTTAATCCCAATTCCACATCAGTTGGAAGACGGATCGCACATGTCAGTTGAAGAAACAACTGACATAGACATTGGCTCAGATCCAATGAATCCAAAAATTCTCAAGCTGGGGGTAAGCCTATCCCCCGAAGAGCAAGCCAACTATATTACACTTCTTAGAGAGAAGAAAGAAGTTTTTGCATGGTCATACAAAGACATGCCAGGGCTAGATCCACAGCTAGTCATGCATAACCTAACGCTTGATCCGACAGTCAAGCCAGTGAAGCAAAAACTACATAAGATGCACTCGACAGTGGCCTTAATGGTCAAAGATGAATTATAGAAGCTATTGGATGCATAGTTTGTCATCTACGTGGATTATCCGCCATGGTTGTCCAACATGGTGCCCGTCAAGAAGCCTGACAAGAGGATTTGCATATGCACTGATTTTTGAGATTTAAACAAAGCGAGTCCTAAGGATGATTTTCCCTTGCCAAGCATCGATGCATTGGTAGATGCAACAATGGGTCATGAAATACTCTCCCTAATGGATGGCTTCTCAAGATACAACCAAATTTGTATCAATCTCGAAGACCAATTCAAAACGACGTTCACAATGCCTTGGGGGACATTTTGTTATAAGGTCATGCCTTTTGGCCTTAAAAATGCTGGCGCCACCTACCAATGTGCCATGACGTACATCTTCCATGATTACATGCACAAAAATTTAGAAGATTACATGGATGATTTATTGGCCAAATCCCTCTTGCGCCCAGATCATCTCACTGACTTAGGCAAAATCCTCGATCGCCTCATAGAACACAAGGTCCGACTAAACCCCAAGAAGTGCGTCTTTGGTGTCACATCTGGAAAACTCTTAGGTTTCATAGTCTCAAAGCGAGGAATCGAGGTGGACCCAAACAAAGTCAAGGCAATCCTTGAGATGCCCCCCCAACTACCATCAGGCAGCTCAGAAGCCTATAGGGAAGGGTCGTGTCAATTAAGCACTTCATAGCATAGCTATCTGACTAATTCTGACCCATGAACAAATTACTGCACAAGGGGGTAGCATTCCATTGGGATGACGATTGCTAGTCAGCCTTCGATGACATAAAACAATACTTGGCTTCACCGCCAGTATTGGCACCACCCAGACCAGGAGTGTCGTTCTATCTATATATCTTAGCTACTGAGATAGAACTGGGTGCCATGTTAGCCTAGAAGAATGAACTTCACAAAGAACAGGCTACATACTATCTTAGCCGCACCCTGGTTAGTTACGAACTTAACTACGCATACATCAAAAATCTTTGCTTGGCAGTGGTGTTTGCTACCAAAAATCTACGCCATTACATGCTCGGTAACATGACGTATGTTGTGTCCAAGGAGAATCCATTGCGATACATGATGAGTCATACTTATCATAGTAGCCGCACGATGAAATGGATCATGTTGTTGACGGAGTTTGACATAGAGTTCATCGAACAAAAATCCATTAAAGGTCAAGTCATCGCCGATCAACTAGCAGAGGCTCCTCTTGAAGATGATCAGCCTCTAACAATAGAACTACCCGATGATGGGGTCTTCCATGTCTCAAAATCACCAGATTCTGATGCACCTGAGTCACAGGCCGACATAACCCTGTTCTTCAATGGTTCTAAATGTGAGCAAGGAGGTGGCACAGGAATTGTATTCTTCACACCACATTGACCAAGCGATTGTGATAATCCTTGGGGCTTTTAGGGTTGAGTTATAACTCTCTTATATGTGGAATGGCCTCAAATGACTGATGTTCAAGGGTTCTAGTTCTTTGATTCCATCGATGGAATCCAGTCGATATGTTCCAGGTCCTATTTCACTTTCAATCACATATGGACCTAACCAGTTTACCACGAACTTGTCCCAGGAGATGTGAAGGCAAGTTGGGGTTCTCGCTGATTCTCTTTTAGGACTAGGTCACCAACCTGAAAGTCTCTCAGGTGAACTTTCATGTTGTATGCCCTCTTAAGTCGCTCTTGGTATATACGCAAATGCTCGAGAGCATTAACACATCGTTCATCAAGCAACATAAGCTAGTCTAACCGGGCATGTCGTGCGGTGTCATCATCGATGAACTCTTGCATAGATATGTGTAGGGAAGGAATTTCCAACTCGAGAGGCATGACTACATCAGAGCCATATACTAGTGAAAATGGAGTTGCCCTAGTGGGTGCCTGAATACTAGTGCGATAAGCCCATAGGGCAAGTGGAATCTGTATGTACCAATCCTTATGATTGTTTGCAACTGTCTTTTTGAGGATGGCAACTAGTGTTTTGTTTGATGCCTTTCGCTTGTCCATTTGCTTGCGGATAATAGGGTGTTGAAAAACTATGCTGAATCTTGTACTTTGTGGTCAAAGCACGCACGTATTTGTTCTTGAATGGTGTCCCATTATCCGAAAGGATATTAGATGGAATACCAAAATGACATATGATGTTATGTAAAATGAACTCCATGATGCGAGCTTCGGTCGTAGAGGTAAGCAAAATTGCTTCCACCCATTTAGTAAAATATTCGGTGGCCGTAATGATAAACGTGTGGTGGCCAGACGATGCAGGAGAGATTTTTCTGATTAGATCAAAGCCCCATTGCAAAAAGGGCCAAGAATGTTGAGAGTTGGCAAAAGGACAAGAATCTTCCCTACCCAATTCCCCAAGAATCCCAAGTTCTCAAAACGTTGCAAAACATCAAAAAGTTGCACAAAGTCAATACTCCAAACATTGACGTCAAATCCCACAAGCAATAGTGATTCTCATCACTCCCAAATTCAAATCCCTTGCTCAAAAAGAAAAAAAACAAAAATAAATAGTGATTTTCATCACTATAAACAAGCAAGTATCCCAATACAAATGAAGAAAAGAAGGGAGTCAAACTTGAATCCCTGGAACTCTCAGCATTCAAAATGTCATAAGGTGAACCTCAGTATCGGTTTGGTGGATAACCTATCGATCACTAGCGGCAAACCTCCTGCATGACGATATATCTGTCATATTTACTTGTGTGTAGATCAATGTTTGCATGTGGATGAGCTAGCTTATGGTCTCCTAGATCGCAAAACAGATTAATCTGACAAAATACAACAAAGGAGTTAGTGGAACTAATTAGGTGATCCTCGATCTAGGTTTTGTTGAAAGCCTATTTGGCACTGGCGGTATCCTGACAAATACCACATAAACAAACTCACTTGCACACACAAGGATGCAAAATAACTTGGTCAAAAACAAGCGCAATTCATACCTTGGTCAGACATCTTGTAAGATAATGGTCCAGTCTTGGCTAGTTAGTTATAACAGCTGAATCTTAGAAAAACCTAGCTACATTCTATGCCAACCATTGCATATAATCCATTCCTATATCGCCATCCAAAAACAAAAAAAGAAGAAAACAACATATATACACAAAAAGAATTTACCACAGCAATCACCCAGTACATAAAGCCATAAGTCATGTATAGTCTATGGTGCCAATTTAAGGTTATCAACAAATCATTTCATCCATTCCATTACTTATCATATAAATCAACAACATGTGCATTTATCATACCATATGCATTCGTCACCATAAACATGCATCCATCAACATCAATCATTGTGCATAACATAAAATCATGACATATACACAAAGCAAGAAAATCCAAACAACAAAAACATCACAAAAATGCAACACAAAAACACAGCAATAAACATTGCCAGAAAATAGTGCTCTTGCACTTAACCTCTTGGCATAGCAAAACTGATGTCAAGGTCACAAATTGTCACTATCCTAATCCCTAAGAAGGCTACCATAGCCGGACCGCCCCACGGGAGATCGGATTTTTGCCAATTTTATCCTAAATGGCATCCCAAAATGGGTCAAAGCCCACTCAAAAATAGCAAATAAATGCAACACAAAAACAAAGCAATAAGCATTGTCGGACACAAGTGCTCTTGCACTTAACCTCTTGGCATAGAAAATCGATGTCGAGGCACAAATTATCACTATTCTACTCCCTAAGAAGGCTACCATAGCCGGACCGCTCCACGGGAAGACGGATTGTTGACACTTTAAACCCCATTATGGCATCACCAAAAGGGTTTTTACCCACCAAAAATAGGTCCAAATGTCAAAAAACTGCTTGCACATTCAACGGACAAACATCTGAAGACACCCTAACCTAAGTCATCTTGGGTCAAGCGACTCATCGCTTTTATCATGGTAGTCATTCTCTCATCGATTCGTTGCTTGAGGGGGTAGTCACACTTAGTCATCAATCAACAAAAACACACCCAATCAAGGCAATGGCATGCATTCAAAGAATCATTGACAAATACAATCACGCTCCTGCTTGGGGCAACAAACAAGCAATAAACACAAACTAATCAAACACTTGGCATTCCTAAAGCATGAACACAAGGTTCCCCCATGGATAAAAGGTTGCACCCTTTGCCTACTCATGACTGATCAATGTCCAAGCTCAAGTCACACCTCACCAAAATAGGTTAATACTTGAAATCAAATTCCTTAGCTTGTCAGAAGCAAGGATTCAAGAATGCATGCCCTTTCCATACTTGGGGAATCACAAGTTGGTTAGGTTACTAAGAAACCCTAATCATTAGTGATTTGGTTATCTATTTTTGCTCAGCACTACGTCACTCGTAGCGCTTCCCAAAAAGGGGCATCTGTAGACACCAAAACAACACCAATCTGATTATGTGACTACAAAACCGATCGCATTGACACACACAGCCTTTAGGACAGCCCTCAGAGGTCAAACAGTGGTCCTAGCCACTTACACAGTAGTTTTGGAAGGTCAAAAAGTAATTTGGTAGCTCCAGACACTCTGCTTCAAATTCGTCACACTGCGGGACAAAATGCACTTTAAAGCCTTTACGCCAGGGTGCATTTCTGGTGATCATATCGTGATGGTCGCGATGTCGCGACGTCGCGGTATCGTGATGGTCGTGATGTCGCGACGTCGCGGTATCGTGACGGTCATGATGTCACGACGTCGCGATGTCGTGATGTCGCGATATCGTGATAACTCCTACCCTTTGTCCTGGCTTCTTCTTGGTGTCACGATATCGTGACAAACTTTGCCTTTGCGACTGGCTTGACGTTAAACAATTAAATGTGGACGTTAAAAAATTAAAGGTGGATTTTAAACAAATAAAAGTGGACTTTGAACAAATGAAAGTGGACATTAAAAGCGGACATTAAACAATTGAAAAGGGGCATTAAACAATTGGTAGTGGAAGTCAGTCAATTACGGCTCCCTGCCTCACATGCATGTGAGTGGATGACCAAGCGAACTGTCACGCAGACAAGCATGGGCAGGCCAAACAGGAAGAATTTCTCCCATAATGCACTAGCATGAACACCAACCGGAATCCCTGCATGCCCATAACAACTGCACCCTAGGAATTCTATAAATTACAGAGTTCTCTCACCAAGAAAGAAAAGGAGAAAAAAAGGAAGAAACGTTTGGAGCAGCGAAGCCCTGCCGATTTACAGCCATACATTTTGCCTTTGATTCATGTCATCCGCATCCGTGATCTCTTCTACAAGGGAGGTCATTGGGCGTTTACGGAGAACGTGAATCCGGATCCATGGATCCATCTATTCGTCGACAAAGCTTACTGTTATGTTTTTATTTCTTTTGCATAATGACTTCGGGATTTTGATTGCAAGCATATCAACATGCAGGTTTTATTTCATTTCACTCTCATGAATGCTTCATTTTAACACAAGTGCTATTAACTCTGTTTGTTGTTTCTTTAAACGCAAGAGAAGTAGCAAAGATCGAGGACTCTTCAACACAAGTGGCGGCAACATTTTGGCCTGCCCGTTTTACATGTGGGCACGTGAAAGGAGAACTACTAAAGATGATTGTAACTAAAACATGCTAATGCTCCTAACCCCTAGAAGGGGAGGAGATGGATTGTAACCAAATCTGGAATAATATTAATAAAAAGGGTTGTGCTCCTGCTTTCCCCTTTTATGTTTGGTGTTGATTCAATTATATTCGTTGTATTTCATGCATCCAGTTAGCTTTGTTTGTATTGCATCTTAGTATTGTTTTTCTTCTAGAATCTCATTTTTTCACTACCATATC